>CAEGAE010095318.1:0-122974 GCA_903067095.1 Girardinus metallicus
AAATTTGCCAGTGACCCCTTGTATCACTATCAACACCCCCACATCTCAAGCACAGGCACCTGCAAGTCAAACACAAATCGCTAAAAACGCAATACATAACATCAGCGTAAAGTCCAGTTCAGGATTTTAGCACCTTAAGATAAAATAAAATGCGTGGCGGTTCTTCTTTTATTATTGCCAAACCAGCAACTTTTTCAGCTCCCCTCACTATCCTCAGCAGGGACATTTCGTTGGCCTTACTCCAAATCCACAATATTCATTAACTGATTTGTAACAATCATTAAAAGGTGACACGGATCTTAAATTTACTAAAATATTGAAATCCTATCTGAACTTAAAGGCTGATTCTTGAATGTTTTGTATCGTCAAAGGAGCCTGACAATATTTCTGTCATAATTTGGACATTTATGTACTCTTTTGAACAGCTGTAACATGTTTTGCATTTTGTTCAATTCTACCGCTACAACAAGCCCTTTAGATAGCAGTTCTCACAAGACTTCCGTTCTCTGTTAAAGCACTTCTACACTGCACAACATATCTGGGATAAATTACAGCGCTTTTGTTGTCTTCAGACCCCAACGAGGATTGCTCGTGTGAACAGCTGAAGTGGACATCGCCAAAAACACAGCATTTGATGTGAGAGGCCAGCTTGTCCGAGGCAGTTGCGTTTATTGCACACTCCTCTGGCACCTGCTGCTGTGCAGCCGGGCCTGCCAGGACACACATGCGAGCGCACTCACAGCCTCCTCCGCCGTCCTCTCTATTTAAGCCTCTAGCCACCCAAAATGACGGTCATTATCGCTCCTCGATTACATTCGCAGGCCTCTGCTGCCGTTTCGCTGCTCCACCGCTGCATTGTGCAGCTTTAGAAAATTCATCCAGCCACTGAAAACACTCCGTTTACAGATTACCCGTCCCTTTATTATTGATGAATGTTTTATTTGTGATATTTGTAAACTGTAAGACACTGATTACCATAGCGGTCAAAGAAAAAGGTAGCAAATTGTGAGTGCTGGGTTTTGCTGTCTTTCGCCGGTTGATTCGACATTCATTTAAACCCGATGAGTTCTTATTGTTGTCTCATCTGTTATGTTTAACATGTTTTCCTCGTTCATCTTTGCTTTCTTTCATTCTTGTGTTCGTTTTTCCTCTGTCGCCTGTATCCCTGTAAAACATTAATTTAGTTAGTTTTCCTTTAAAGGAACCATGAGATTAATAATTAGGGCTCTACAACTATTTTAATTTTACTCCCAAATAATTAGAAAACCATCAGTCCTCAAAAAACTATTACCATATCTCTTTATGTCTAAAACAGTTAAAATACAACATAGCGCTGTACAAAAATCAAAACAAAGAACAACAATTAGAGAACTGTAAGAAAATAGAAATTTAAGATGCACTTTGCTCATTCCACTCGCCTTTAATTTCCACGGTAATTTAAAAGCAGAGAGGAATTCACACCAAATGGTATCTGGTGAAGAGACCGAAGTGGGTGCTGCAGCTCCCTTTCTCTGCGTGACTTGCGCAGCTTTGCTAAGTCACTTAGACAACAGTGAAGCGCCGAGTTGAAACACGGGTCCTACGTTCGAAGGCAAGCGATACATTTACAAAGTGGGAGAAAATATTTTAATTTCAGCTAATCTTAGGTTTAGGTTTACATTCTGCCTTGTTACGAGCAACACCATCAAAGATACGCATCAAAACAAAGAGGTGGCAGGCTAGCGTTAGCTTGATACTTTAGCTAGTTGTACCTTATAAAAACATTGTGTGCGAGATGTGAGTGTATCAAACACTTTGTACCAATTTGAGTGAGTTTAGGTGTTTGTTTAGAACTAGGTTAGACAGCTACATGTGTTTGAGATCGAGTTCTGGTGACTAAAGCAGTGTGAACCGATGTGTGAACCAAGTTAACCACACATTGGACCAGAAAGCAGAGAAACATGAGTTATGAACAGTAGCAAGTCATTATGTAACACAATCACACTAATGTTGACCACGTCATATCAAATAAGAATTTAGAAATACATCTGAATCATTAAAAAAAGTACTTTAACTCTTACTGTATGAGAGATACGTTATTTAAAGTAATGACAGGTATATTTTAAAACATTAAAGTCACAAAAGTATTTAGTCTGCCGTTCTACTGAATCACAACCATATCCCATTAGTCATTTTAAGTTGGAAAAATGTTTGGCTCAATATATCTCTTCAAAATCTGAATGGAATAAACAAAACACATTTCACTGGGCCTTGTTTTACTCTTTTAATTGAATAACTACAGCATTTTCAAATTCAGTAATTAATGATTGATAATTGTGATTGCAATATTGACCAAAAAAAAAAAAAAAAAAAATTATATATATATATATATATATATATATATATATTAACACAGATGGATGTTTTCAAGGCTTCATTATTAATTCAGAATTTTTACATTTAAGATTACAATATATATATAATAAAAGCATTTTTAAAACATAATTGTGGGCCTAATGACAAGTATGATTGTCATTAGGCCCCCTTTCATAGGTTATTTTCAGGAAGTGCTTTCAACGAGCCTCATCATAAGACAAATTCCAGTTTCTTGAATGTGTCCATATGTTGAGGTTTACAGAAACTTTAATTAACCGTGCTTGGATGTTTTGTTGCTACGTTCTCAAACCAAAGTAAAAACAGCAACTGGATCTTGTTGAATACATAAAATATTCACTTTTTTTATTGAATTCCTTCAGCTTTTTTCCAATCTCCTTCACTTCGCCACTAAGCTACCATTAAGAACTTCTTGTTCTCCCTCTGGTTTTCTTTTTTTTACCCTCACTCTCCTCTTCAACCATACCAACACGCCTCGCGCCATCCTCTCCTGCGGTGAAATGTTGTGATGCCGTTCCTCCGACATCTTCCCCCTCTCCGCTCCGCCACCCTTATTCCGCTCTTTCAGTAATCAAGGCCAGATGGAGGCAGAGATGGAGTGATGCGGGGAGGGAGGATTGGGTTTGGTCCTAGCAGTGTCTTAGAACGTGGTGAGCTGTCAGCCCTGCAGGGAGAGGAAAATTCTCCGGCAATAAAATACGGATTTATCACCACTCTACCATGGAGAGAGAAAGAGAGAGAGGTAGAAAAACGAACAAAGAAATTGGGTAGGAACGGGTGATGTGGGGGAGAGAAGAATATAGAGGTTTTGGAGGGAGAGACCCACAACTGATAGAAGACTCCTCATCATAGAAGAGACAGACTAAAGAAGCTGAGAGGAGAAACTCAATGAAGGACGCTTGCAGCTGGAAAAGCCTCGGCGCAGAAGACAGGACGGGGGGATAAAAATCGAAGAAGACAGTTGCGTGAAGACACCCACAGCTCATCTGCTCATTCTAAAGCGGCCTGACAAATTCCCTCCCGCCATCTGCACGATCCGGGGAGACGAGCGTCTGTCCAGAAACCGATGCCCAGTCGCCTTCAAGGGATGTGATGTCAAGCAAAGAGAGTCCACCTCCCCACTGGGCCAAATGAACCTGCTAAAATAACTGCTCTCCACAATCGACTGTGTAATTGAAACCAGAATGTGCGGGATTTGATAAATTGCTTGACCCCGGTGGAATGTTAAGGTCATAAATTTGTAGTGTGTTTCGGTGGTGCTGAGATGTGCAGGCTTGTACGTTAAGAATGCGGGTGTGTGTCTGAAATTCACAGGAAAAGGGGCTGTGTGTGTTTTATTCATTCAAAAAGAAAAAAAAAAAAAGGAACCAGTCCTGCAAAGAGCGTAGAAATCCCGGCGCACTTAATGCGGAACGTTCAGCCATGCACGCTCCTTAGCAACCCACGAGTTCACAAGCTGTACTAACACCATGCGCCACATTTTCCTTCACGCTGACAATAGAACCAGTAATTGGTTCTTTATCCAACATCTGTGAGGGCTTACCTTAAAAATGTGTTGGGGATACACAGCCACTAAGGTGAAAAATGGATCTGAAGCTCGACAAAAAAATAGTCTGGATAATTCTTGAAGACTGATACGAGAAGTTGGACGATGGATGAAGTTTTGTTTCCAAAAAAGAAGTTTTTCAATTTGGTCAAACATTTAGTAATTTAGAATTGATATTTTGATTTGTTCAGATACATTTTTCATGGTTTCTTTGAAGGGCACATGTTGCAACTTTAACATAAAACTCAAATCACACATTTCCATTACAAGACTGTCCACTAAATGGCAGCCATCTTGAATGTTTTTTTCACTTCTAAATGCTGCTCTATTCAAATAATCTGTTGGTTTGATACAAATTTACTTTTATAGCAACTACTAAAAAAAAGAAAAAAAAAAAGAAAGAAAGAATGATTGATTTTTTTTAATTACTATAAAAAAATTGTCATGGTTTATAAGCTTTTGTCATGCTGACAAATTTGTTAGGAACTTCAAACTTGGGCACACGTTTATCATCCAAATTAACAACAGCCCTAAGCAAACCGCCACATTAATTACCAACAAAGTCAATATTTTGGAGTCTTAATGTCAGTTGAATATAAACTTTGGTAGGTGAAAACTTGTGTGTGACCAAAACAGCTTACAAACCAAACTCAGTCAATTCTGTTTGGATATCCATTTAAACTTTCTCTAAAAGATACTCAGTCATTAATCTGGCCTTTAGAAATGGTTTCGGTTATCCCAACTGACTTAAAGCAGAAAAGTATTTTCTGCTTTAATGTCAGACAGTTCAAAACCGAGAGTCTTTTTATGCAGTGCATGTAACCATCTTGCCTAGTTGTAAACCTCAAAGCTTAATCGGACCAAGTTGCATCTGTCATGGCATATCTGTGGTTGGTTGAATGGTTTAAAACACTGATTGTAGCATAAATTGCTCTGGAATCCACAGACTTGATCAAAGGCTATTCTCCATCTCACATATACATCATATGGGGTCACGTTGATGTTAGTTTTATTTCCTGGTTAGTTTCTGGGACTCTAAAGTTATATAAAATATCCATCTCTGCCTTCAGGAGGTCAAAGGTGAATTAGTTCCCACTTGTTAGTCAGGGAAGAAAGAAGGCAGCTGAAAAGCAAAAACTGTGGGACCAACAAGCCACAGTCATCATCTTTGCATGCATTTTCTTACTTTGTTCAACAAACATTTTAGAAGAGAAAAGCAAGAAGACCTTCTGGTACTGAGCCGAAGCCTTCGGTCCTTCTTCACGTCTATCAAACTGGCTTGGTATGTTTTAAAGTTTTCTTGAGTAATAGTTTCCATGGCTGCCTGAACGATTGTTACCGTTTTTCTTTAGGAGATGCTTCTGGTTACTTTCAGTAAAAGCATTTGATCACTTTAGAATTTGTTGGGTTTAAGTTTCTCAACTATCACCACCAAAATGTCCCAAAAAACTTTTCTTTTTCCACTTTCTTAGAAGCAGCAGCTCCTACAGAGGCAGTTTCTTTACAGTACCATCCAACAATAATCACACCTCCTCAACTTCTTCTCGTTCAGTTTTTTTTTAACGGCGTGGTTACCTGGGAGAAAAAGGATGACGGGTTTTTTTTTTCTTCTTTTCAATGTGCAAACTGTACATTTTTATTTATTTCCCCAATCGCCCAAAAAGTCCAATCCAACTATTTTTCTTCAGAAATAACTTAATAAGCAAATGGAGTCCAGAGTGTAATTTCACCTCAGCTTAATAACCTTTGTAAAGGACAGAGAGGTTTGTGAACAAACCCCATCATAGTGGAGATTTTTTTCACATTCTATAAAAGAAAACTGAAGTTTCTGGAGTAAAAAGCTACAAATGTAAGAGACCAACATGCAAACAGCACACAGAAAGCCCCCTGCCTGATATTTGACCCCAGGACCTTCTTGCTGTGAGGCAAAAGTGTTAACCACTGTGCCCTTGTGTGCCTTCACTTATAATATACTTACTTAAAAATCTGATATATGGTAAGAACACAAATTGAACTTAAAGGTGAAAAGACCACCGTAAATTCTGCTTTGCCAGTCTGACAACAACCTGAGCTTAAAACGGAGCAACGTAGCCGTAAAACCCTCACAGATTTTCTCTTTTTCTTAATTCTGATGTATATTTGAATTTGTCTCCAAGTGACTGCGTCTGAACTCGGAGAGCCAGAGTGCAAAGAGGGGTCAGCAGAACGTAAACAGAGACCTCCACACAATTTACGATGTTTTCTGGCTGCTAAAATGAGGGTCTGCGCATTCTCACAATCATAACAGCTTTTTGCAGCTTTTCAATCAACCTGACTTGGGTTGACATTGTTTTTGTGTTTGGGTTTTCCACCTTTAATTTTCCCGTCTTGTCATCTGCGCTGCGTTTCTGACGTCGGTTTGTAGCTCTAATCATGTCGCTGACTCATCATTTAATTCGTCTTACTGTGACAGTTGAGAGCTTCGGTACTGTCTGGGTCGTCTTTTGGTTATAATCAGGAGAACTTGTTGTTTCACTTTCCTCAGGTTAACAAAAAAAAGGCACAGACTAATTTTTAATTTGATAAATTTGGTGGTCTGCCAATAGTTTAAATTTGTCAGCTTTGGACCCCAGGGTAAGAAGTTTGGACACCCCTGCCTTAAACCCAACATTGTGTCTTGGGGAAACCCCGTCACACATGTGGACATCTGGTTCAACATTAGAGAGCATTCATCCCAACAGCATTAACCCCCCCCCAGCCTCACCGCTCTACCCCAATCCCTGCGCCTGTTGACAGTCGTTACCTGTGCCCCAGAGGGCCCTCGCTGCCCCACGATAAAACAACCTCTACACGGAGCCAGACACATAAATATTTCTTTTTCTATTTTCCAAAATAGCTTTTAATTTTACAAGTTTTATGGCCCGAATATTAAGTGCATATGTTTTACAAGACACTTTGTCCTCTCCCTCACCCCTTCAGGTTCACTTTGGGAGTTTTCTTCTTCAGTCATCTGAAGGGAAAAAAAAGAAGGGGAGGAAAGTGAAAGGCATAAAGTGATGAGGAGGAGGCTACTCAGGAGTTTTCTGCTCATTTCTCCACAGATCCACATGTTTAGCTGAAATGCTTGCAGGAAAGCTGATCACAGAAATCAGTTTAGTGTTCCTACTTTAAGTTCTTGTATTTTAATGCTTTCATAAAAAGTATGTTTTTCTTTTGCACATAATACATTTCATGTGAGTTTGGCAGCTATGAAGGGTATCAATTTTTATGTGCATCTGTTTTGTCTTTAGGAATACTTTTCCCATGCCATGAATACAATGGACCAGAGCCCAAGGGATTTAATTCTTTACAACTGAATTGTGAAAAAACAATAAAGTGCTCAAGATCTCCGGCCAAATTTAATAAGGCCACGGCATGGTCGTCTTCTGTGAAGCTCATCTGTGACATTTTTAATAAACCCCGACTTGTAATCTTATAGTACTTCAGTAGTTAATTCGCCAAATATTCTGTGACACATTTGTAACTGGAATGACAATAAGGAGCCCCAGAAAAGAACAAATTTTACTGACGAGCAAGTTTGGAGTTTCAGTATTAATGGAAGGAAACATGGCCCACTGACTGGTCTTAACCGAAAACAAAAACTAAGTTGAAAGGGGCAAGAATTGACATATTCGTTTAAACCCACCATGTCATGATAGTGGAGCATGATAACCTGTGAAACGTTCACCACTCCTCCCAATGATACCATTGGCATCTGAAACCATCAATGACAACAATGGAGAAACAACTTACAGTTCCAGAAAAACTTCCGGCTGGATAATTAAGACAAAAGTGGCCAAATCGTTGGTGGCAATGCTAACCAGCCCGAGCAGTCATGACGGACCCATCAGGAAGATGCTGTTAGCTTAGCAAGGGGAAGGGTGTTGGGGTACATTTACGACCAGGACTGACGGCGCCGAAGCCAGAGGAGCATGATTTTTTTGGGGGGGGTGGGAATTGTGTCATATTATTGACACAATGTAGTGATAGATTCAATAGATAAAACATTTTATAAAAAGCTACACAATGCAGCTCTACATAAGTGTAAAGTACATGCTGAAGCCAGCGAAATGGCTATTGTGTCTCAATGATATCTAATCAGCTTCCTGTAAATGTATAGCAGTGAAACATAAAGTCAGAAGTTGTCTGAGGCCAAACCATGTCAGGCAGACCTTTAAAAAAATAAAATAAGGACTTGATGCATATGGAGTTGGAGGGTAGGAGATGCAGGTGCTCAAGTCCCATCTTCCTGATGGGAAAACTGTACGAAAGGAGCGTGGCGACCCAAGAGAGTCCTCCAAGGGTGAGCAGCCTCACACACACAAACATTAAGACAATCCAGATCAGACAGACGACTAGCAAGAGAAGAAGAATAAATAAAAATAAAAAAATCTACAGGGCAGCAGTCAGAGTCCTGAGAAATAAGAATTTTCAGCGCAAAACACAGAATTACTCACATTATGAGGGAGGAGACAGAAGTAGGTCAGGTACACTGTAAAGACCACAGATCACTCACAGGCTGTGCCTGGAATAACAACAAACCATCTCACACTGAGTGACTGAAGAGCTGGTGTTTAAATAGGGAGCAGCACAGGTCAGGGCAATGAGCTAATCAGCAGGACAGGGAGGAGCAGCGAGCGGCGGAGCGGCGAGCGGCGGAGCAGCACGTACATGTTAGCAAACACCAACAATGACATCCTTACTGGCTCAAAACAAAGGGAAGATTCTGGAGTGGCTTTGTTTAAAAGTTTGAACTTAAATCCAATTAAAATGGGTTAAAAGTGGCTGAATCAAACAATTCTGCAAAAAAGAGTGGGCTGCAATTCAGCTACAGCAATATATAAACGTATTACCAATTATTCCAAACACTTGTTGGCAGTTGTTCAGGTACGTCCATGGTGGGAGGTTTTCCCCTGTAAGAAAATGAATTACCATTTTAAACCTGCATTTGGTTTTTACTCTGGTTATCTCAGAAATTAAATGATCACAAAGTGAAACATCATACAGGCTTATTGCACACACATGGATGTTTGAAAGACTTTATTTCAACCACGATGATTTTCCACTTGCAGGTGATGAAAACAAGACATTTAAAATTAAAAATATTACAACAGAACAACAGAAAACTATTTTTAAAAACAGAAATGAGGGCTTACTGAAACCTGCTTAAAGGTTACTTTCATAAAGGCACTTTCAGTCTTCCTCATTTGAACTCATATTCTCATTTTCTGAATGTGACAGTATAAAAGTCCGATTGTCCTCAAAACAATGTAAAAGATCAAAATTCCTAATCCGTGACTATAACTCGATAAGCTTTTGAAATGAGAGACAAAATGTCTTGAAGAGAAAGAAAAGAAGAGCAGCTGCGTTTCAGTCAAACACAGATGAGTAACGACCTTTTGCTGCTACTGTTTGTGGTTAATAAAGGGAATTGAATGTGACTGGAAGAAATGCAAACTCAGACAGTGGCTGTGTTCCTACTGACCATGTAATTGTGCAAATTGGTTCTACCAAAATAACTTAACTCAATGGAAACGCGCCAATTTAGAAAAACACACGTTTTTGGATAAAAAGTTTTTGCGCTATGATGAGGTGATTTCTTGGCTCGATCGAAATTTGTTTATTTCGCAAAACAAATTCAAAAGCACTTTCTTGAAAACTCAGATAGAAACACTTTCTTCACATCACACCAGTCACCTGATGAACGACCAGATGTTACTTCCCACGAAGAAGACTACAGGAACGCAGGTGGGCATGGTTTTTAATGAGCGATCGCGAAAACACAAATTTACCCCCATACATTCCTTTTTAACAGAAACGATGCAATTACAAAATTTTGTTTTTTCGACATTAGCTGAATATCGACAAAGTTTTACGCCCTGGCAAAGTTAGAAAGACATTCCCTCGTGATTTTACATCTGTGGATCCTATGTGACTGGTCTATAAGTGTCTAAAACTTTGTTTTTACTGTTTTTTTTTTTTTCCCCCAAGCAAAATGACATCAGAGTCCTCTGATTTGAAAAAGACACTATAAAAAGCCCCTCCATCCATTTACTTGAAATAAAAGCTTATTTATAAAATAACATGATTTAAACTTCCAACAGCAGCATTAATAACACGAACACCAAAGTGGCCTGTCTTTGAGGAATGCTCCACGGGTTTCTCAGCCTAAACACAGAACGATTAAATATTTACAGATCACATCTGGAAGATAATGTGCATAATAAATATAAATCACGAAAAAATAAAAATAAAATAAAAGGTTTAGTCTGATTCAAACCTTTATTCTTAAATTGGAAGAATTTGCCTGACAATTGGAGCTTTTTATAAGCTGAATTTACCTCAACATTTAGATCATAAAGACGAGTTAGGAAATAATGCACCAGTGATACCACAACGGAAATAAATCGAGGCAGATCACCCCTTGACATTGATTTTTCTAATTGCCAAAGCAAAGATATTACCAGTTTCGGCTCTGCGTGAGTTGAGACGCAGAGCCGAAAGTCCCTCCGAATCTACGCCCGGCAGGCTTGCATCACTCTACGTCCGCCCCGCTCAGACTCGGCTCCGGCGGCGACATGAGTTACGACGCTCTGTCCCGTCAGGATTTATCACTGTGGCGTTCGGCAGACCTGGATGGAGGGAGAAGCTTCAGGAGGAAAATTGATCCATCATGTTACCGTGGCAGAAGTGAGGACGTCTTCAGGGATTCGCTGAATTTCTCAAATAAAAAAATAAAAAAATAATAAAAAAATGAAAACTGCTTTTTTTTTCTTTTTTTTTTTCTTTTTAAAGTAATCTCAAGTTTTCTGCATTTACGAGATACAGACTGATGAACTTTTATTTTCTTTTACGAGGCAGGTGTTTTTAAATGTGGCGCATAAATTTCAGAAGTTTAGGAAGGAATCCCACTGAAGGTTTTTGTGCGATCGTTTTTTTGCAGATGGTGGGACTAGAGAATGATGAAAGAAACGAGAGGGAGGCGCTAAGAAGTCTCTGATCTGATGTATCATCTGTTCTTTTTTCTCTTCTTTGCTATAAACAAAAACCACAATAACAGTAATTCAGCCAACAGGGTCCACACACATCTGCTGCTCCAACCAGATGCTGCTGACTTATTTATATTTTTCCAGGTGGCCGTTTAGATAACGGGGAAAAAATGGTTTGGAATTAACTAAATAAATTCTCTGTAAACCTTCGTGGATTTTTGAAAACATAATAAACTTCTCTCACATTATTTCCCTTCATCTGGATTTTCCTCATGGATTCTCAGTTTTGGTCCAAACCCCAAATCACTGCAGCAGAAGCCTACAGTTATAGCTTACATATATTTCTTCAGTATTTGGTAGAATCTGCCTTTGAGAAGCTTTTCACAATAGTTAGAAGGAATTTTGGTCGATTCCTCCTGAGATTCTTGGCATCTGGTTTGTCAGCCATCTTACTTGCACATATATTTTTAGATCTACCAGCAAGTTTTCTATGAGATCAGAGCTTTGTGATTGCCACTCCAAACATTGGCTTTGTTGTCTTTAAGCCCATTTGCCAATAATTTTGGGGTTGTGGTTTAGGGTCATTGTCCATTTGTAAGACTTACTTGGATCCAGAATTTAAATTTCCATATGTTTGTTTGTAGTCTCCAGAATCTCAGAGGTTAGGCAATTGAAAGATTAAACAGGTCTTATTGACAACAAAATGCTGTTGCCTTCCTATGCAAGCCTGCTCGATTCTCATCTCCCTTCAGTGCTCTATCTGGGCTTTCTCCCATTGAATTGAATTCCTTTGGTGGAATTTCAACTGAGCCAATTAGTGAACAGAAGAAGTGGCACTGATTTGCTGAGCTGTTTCAGAGTTGAAGTCATAGTTAAAGCAGTGGCAGTTGAGAAAGTGAGCGAAGCCGTTCAGCCCGCGTTGGCCACACACCCAAATGAAAAATGAAAGTCAGAGACATTTTATCGCTGACAAATACGCCATAGCTCTACTCCCCGAGGAGCTGACTACAGCGCACGCAGTTTCCAGAAAGTTTCATCGAGTTGGCGCATTGCATAATTCACGCCCAAATGTTAGCAATTGGGTAAAATCAGATCCAATTGTTTAAAAAAAACAGAGCTCACTCCTCCAGGAAGCAATAATTCCTTAACAGCCAAGGAACCATACTCACTGTACAAAACAACAGGTTTTGTACCAGACTAGCGTACTAGAGGACAGACAGATGGGTGGTGGAGAGAGGGTCCTAGTCAAAGGAGATGTTCAGGAATGGAAACAGGTGAGTAATCCAGGTGGT
The DNA here is from genome assembly GCA_903067095.1 of Girardinus metallicus. Lineage (NCBI taxonomy): Eukaryota > Metazoa > Chordata > Actinopteri > Cyprinodontiformes > Poeciliidae > Girardinus > Girardinus metallicus. The sequence continues at coordinate 12,219 of CAEGAE010095318.1, forward strand.
TTTATAGAGCAGTGGCTTTAAATAGAATATAAGACCTTCAGTGTGATGCCCTTTTTGGACAAAAACGAGAAAACTGTGGAAGTAAGCCAAAAGACCCACACATGCAAAAGGGAAACGATACAAACTCCAGGCCGAAATGTCCTGACTCAGAATTGAACGCAAACCCTTCTTGCCGCAAGGGGACCGTGCTAACTGAGCCATTCAATTTAAAAGATTACATGTGATGCAGGATAAATGCATCTGAATAAAGCTCTGAGAGATTTATAAATCTCTCAGATTTATAAATCTGCATGAAACCTGCATGAAACTTTTCCACAACCTTCTCCCTGACCTGCCTGCTGTCTGTCATGATACTATTTGTTCACTGATGTTCTCTAACAATCCTCCAAACGGCTTCAGAGCAGCTGGAGTTATGCTGACAATAAACCACACAATGTTGAACTTGATTTCTTGATTAGATGACTTCTGAAGACATTTGGTCACACTGGATTTCACGGAGAGACATTTAGCTTCAATAAAGAGGACTGAATGGAAGTGCATCATTACACTCATTTTTAGTAGCACATTCTTGTGTTGGCTTTTCACATAGAACTGAAGGGTTATCACTAGTTTTGACAGGTACCATAAGAAGTACTTATACCACATCTTTGTGTCCCATCTGGAGGGGAGCCGAGCGTCTTGTCAGGCTCTTCCAGATGTTTTTAGGGGAGTTAGAGACAGAAAGACGGGCATTCTGGCAGAGAGGCGTGAAGGGGTTCGGGAAGCTGGCCAGGGGCCCTTCCCCCTACGGGGACAAGTTGATGTCAAGTTTCTGGATGCAGAAGCGCTTAAGTGAGTGTTTGCTCCTCACATGGAAGAGACTAGGACAAAGCAGCATGAGGATCTCCTCCTGAGGAGATGGCTAATCATTTTTGCCTTGTCCAAGTAGAGGCTCAGGATCAGGTGAGCAAACTCTTAGTGACGTTAAGCAGCTTTCAGCTACATTTGAGGTATATTCCCATAAACAGATGGTTGTTAGAATGTCGCTTCTGTCAAAAAATCCAACCAAAAGCAATGCACTCAGGTATATTCTTAGAACTATTTGTACGACTTGTTGGAAAATACATTTTTATTTCTCTAACCTGTGTTTCAATCGATCATATGTGTAATCTTTCCACATCTCTGTCAGAGACTCTTCGTTCTTTTCCGAACCGTTGGTCAACAGACCATAGATCCCTCCACCTCTGTGTTTTAACGAGCCTCTCCCTCCATAATGCCATATAACACACACACTTTGTGTTTGATTGGTAGACATAAACATCCACTGCGGCTGCAGCACTGTCTAAACGCCAGGCCACAATCCGCGACCGCGGTTACGCCATGAGCGACGAAGGCCAAGGTCTTCGGCGAGAGGGGAGAACAATAGCGAGAGAAAAATGTGGAGTATTTGTCACAGTTGGTCTGACGGTTTGATCGGTTAATAAAACAGGAAGAAACAGGGTTTTCTGGTCGCAATAAGTTTGTGTTGTGTTTGTTTTATGAACCCATGTGAAACATTATTCAGCATCGTTATTTACTGTTGCTTATCTGCTTTGTGATTATAATTTACAAAGATGACAACAGGAGACCAGAATCCAGTTGAAATGTAATACCTCAGCTGGGAAAAAGAACTGGCAGAGTTCAGACACGGGTCGGAATAGAACAGAAACCCACACAGAATGTGAAAAGACTCACATTTACAGTGTTTCATTGCTCTGTATGAGCAGCTGACAGTAGATCTGTGGTAAACTGAGACCTTCACAACCTACTGAGACGTTCTTACAGATACAGTGTGGGTCAGAAGTTTACATTCTGACCCACACTCAGACACTCATTATCAGCATTCATTTCCTCTTGATTTTGGTTTTACAACCTCAATGAACAGAGCTCGGGTTCACAAGTTTAGACTGATTGTAATTTGTTTTTTCTTATCCAACTACAGTGATGTGAAAAAGTATTTTCAGCTTGGGCAAAGTTGGCTTAGATTTTTTGAGGGGTTTTCTCTCAGTTCAAAACTACATTACTCCCCCCCCCCCGAGAAGATATTTCTGTTGATTTTAAAATTGTTTGATGATCAACATTTCAATCTCTGAGGTGAAAACGCTTTCTCACGGTTTGGATGTGGATTCCTGTAAAAGGTCCTTTAGCAGAAACTGTGGAGTTGATTTGATGTGGCTGGTTTCCAGACATGCACTCATCTTTGAAGTCATTCATTTGTAGAGTTTAGGTAAGGGCCTTTATCAGGTCCAGAAACATTTTTGATTTCCTTGGCCTCGTTGTCCTGTTGGAATACCCAGTTGTATCCAGGTTTTGTCAGTCTTGCTCACATTTGAGGGACGTTTGAAGAATTTGCAGATGGTTCTCCTCTTAAAATATAAGACCTGCTCATTTAGTGAGACACTTTAAAATAATAGTGAGGTCCTCCATTAGTGTGATAACAAATGAAAATGCATGGTGTGACCAAGAGGTCTGGACTAGCCTCCACATTCTTGAACTCTTCTCCTGTGCCTATCCTCTCCTGAATTCAGACGTATTAAAGGGCAATACCCCATTTTATAGCACAATGTTATATCCATCTATACCTCACCGAATATTCATATAGACAGAAGGAATATTTTTCTCGTTTGCCTAAAAAGAATGGATTTAGTTTATTTACTGTTTTAAAACTTTAATGGTGATTATGACTTTTGCTGTTCTGAAATAAACAAGTAAACATCAATAAGACTGTCGGTGGCATTCGATGTGGAGAGCCTCCATGATGCTCATCAGAGGAGACGTTGACACGTTGAGTCGCCATCAGATTACTGGAAATCTGAGCGGATCTTCGCCAGCTGCTGTCCTAACGCCGCTCATTCATCATGAGCCGCTCTGTCTGCCTAACTTCAATTGCGTTGCTGCTGAACATTTCTATGGGAAACTTCACAATCTCTCGGCCCTTTGTGGCGTTTTGTCCTTTGGACTATTGTGAGGAAAATCCAGAATCATTGGGATGCGTGTTTGATGGCGTTCAAAGTAAAGTAAGCAGACGGAGCAGTGGAGTAAAATATCTGCTTTGGAATAGGATAGGAGAGTACATGGAGTGCTGTACTGTGGCAAACAGATGTCTTTTTCCAGAAAAAAAAAAAAAACCATTACAGTGCAGTTTGCCCTGCTGGTTATGACAGTATCTGTTGCCTAGTTTGCCGAAAAGTTTTACCATCCTGGATAACCTGGATATTGATTGGACCAATCACACGGCAGCAGCTCTCTGCTTTCAGGTATCTAGTGTAGATGTGGTGTAGCTCAAGCAAAGCATCAGAAAAGGTAATAATGTTATCTTTAATAACCATTGATTACAATCAAATTATGCAGATACCATCTGAAGTCATGAAACCTGGAAGCAGCGGGTCAGACCCTGGATGGTATTCACATAAACTCACCAAAACTAGACATGGGCTCCATTCACACAGTTGATGCTCAGTTCCAGTTTTTTGGGCTGAAATCCAATGTTTGTTCAGACTACTGATCAAACCTGACTGCAACGAGACTTCTGTGTGAACGGTTCACGTCCCCAAAGCAACCAGCTCTGTTGATGAAAGTAATAATAAATCTAGATGTTCATGGATCGACTTTAAAGTTTATTCAGTAATGAGAGTGAGAGTCAACCATGTTGTCACAAGATCATAACGAGACGAGGGAAGCTAATAAAAACAAAGCACAACTCATAGCGATGGCTTTTCCCGGTGCAGAATTATGACACTTCTCATATCAATGACATGAAAGTCAGATAAAACTTTCTGACTGCTTTGAAAAGTATCGGATCCAAATTACAACCACGTATGGCAGTGGCAGAGACTGGATTTTTTTGGGGGGTGAAAAGTTCATTATTGGGCCGTTCAGACTGCGGCGAAAAATCCAGATATATGTCACATATCGACAAAAGAAGCGTTTTAAGAAGCATTTCTCTTAAGACCAGTTTTCATTCAGCAAACATGCACCCTAAGCTACGGAGGATGCCTTTCCCCTGCACACGAGTGCTTTTTATTTACATTTAAACAGTTTTTGGCTCATTAGCGTTCCATGCGAAGGTGATGACCCTGCTTATCTGTTGTCGGCGAGCGCCAGCGTACCGCAGCGTCATCCATCATGGGGCCCAACAAAAGATGTGTCTTCGGTCGCTTCTGCACGGCTAACAGCTTTTCACGAGAAACCTGCCGACCTGCTGTGCGTGTGTTTCAGAGGGGCTGGGGGGAGCAAGCATGTGTTCATTCGATGAATCAAAACTTTTATCAGATGGGCAAGGAATTGCTTCTAAAACATTAGCATGTGCCCCTGACGACAGCATATGACTCAAACGTTAATCCTCAGGATTTTAGTTATAACTCTCTTTGATGTTAAAAAGTTTCAAAGCTACACAACACATGAAATAACCTTATATTTGTCTCTTTCCTGCTGAGGATCACTTAAAGAGCCGATGATGGTTGAATGGAACGGTGTGTGATCGATGACATCTTCAGATTTGTCAAGATAGCGAGCCGGTGTGACTGGTCAGTGTCTCACGGGTGCGGCGTCCCCCACATTAGCATAACAAGCTATCTGCGTGACACCAACGCCTCAGCAGATGTCAGTCTGGTGAGCTAAGTTTTAGCTTTCCATCATGTCACTGCTTTTGTTCCTGCTCTTCTTTCGTCCCCCAAACAGGCATTGTCTCCTGAGGTGGGGCTCATGTTGAGCTTGTTGCGGTTGTCAGTGTCGGAGAGTATGACGGTTGTAAATGACACACACACACACAAAACAGCACCCCTCTGTTTGATTTTAGGAACCATTTTCTGTTTGTGTCCCTTAATATGTCGATGAGGTAATATTCTTCCACAATCCAGTTTTTTAAAGCGTCTAACAAAAGTAAGGCGTTGTGATCGCCACCAAACAGAGCAGCGTTATTAAGTGGGAGGACAATTATACATGAACTTCAATTTACAAATCAGAAGTGAAGCTAACTTCTGAGGATTTTAATTTTGGGGTATCAGGGAAATGGGGGTGAACATATTAGTAGATGCTCCACTTTTTACTTTTTTATCATGTAAAGTGATTAAGCAAATCTTTTCATAATTTTATGTAAATTTGGTGTAGAAAAATATACAGGGAATGCATGTTTTCCTGATATTTATTTATGTGTAAATACGTCAGATGTGTATTACATTGTTATATTACACTGTAACTTGCATTATTAGAAGTAAATTTTAATAGAATCTGGAAAAGATTGCATATCTTTATCAAGTTGTTTATTTATTTATTTATTTTAAATAAGCAGTTTAACAACTTATAGACGAGTTAAGAGGAAAACAGTTTCCTTTAGTAAAATACATTTAAGTGTCAGAAGTACTGAGCTGGGGTTGGCTATTTAAAGTTTTACCTGTAGATATGTGCTTGCATTATGAATAATCTAGGTATTTTGGTCATATTGTCATCAGAGTCAAGATTCCCTCAAAGATTTGGAAACTCTACTGAGAGATTTCAAGAACGCTTCACGCAAAGTTGACAAGTGAAAAAAAAAAAAAAAAAAAAGATGGCAGCACAGAAGTTTGCCTTCATATTTGGTTGGAGGGGTAAGTGGCCGTCGGTGCTCCCTGCTGTTTTACGTCACAGGGGAAACATCTCTGTCAGGCCATATATTATTCCAAAACACAGCTTCCCGCATGGAAGCCATCCTCCTCGCCCTCCGTTCGCCCGCCTGTCCGGACGGAGCACATTGCTGCTTATAAACCGTCCATGCTCCATAAATCGGGATGTGTTGAGCCTGGCACTCCGCTGAGTTAGACAACATGAGCGTTCAGAACCCTGGAATTGTCTTCCAGCAGCTCCAGCGTCAGGTTTGCCGGATTTGGCTTGGTAAATTGTGCCAATGCTCCAGAGTTTTGAGAGAAGACAAGGAAAACTATAATGAGTTTAAGAAACAGCAGCGTCTGTGATTAAACTGCTCAGTGATTATTTGATCTTGAAAATGTACATGTGTGTTTATTTACATGAAAGTAAAAAGGACTTTGTGAGTAAAATGAATGCATGAAAGTTTCAGCTGGGTTTGTTTTTGTACACAAATAAATACTTCATAGAATGATGACATATAATTATTGTTTTCTGCGCAAGATATTGATATAATATAAACTTTTGCATGCATTTTGGATATAGAGGTATATTAAAAAATAGCATGAAGGGAATTTAAAAAAAAAAGTTTAAACTTGCAAGTGCAGTAGTTCAAACAATCAATTCTTATGTTGCTGAACAGTAGCGGCGTTTCCATGACAAATCTGGGTAAACCTTTGTCGATATTCCGCCAATGTCGGAAAAAAACAAAACAACGCAATTTCGCAGTCGTGATATTTCCATTAAATAAGAAACAATTAAAATCACATGCGATACGTCATTAAAAATTAGGCCACGCCATCATCCCCCGTCTACATCCTGTCATCTTCTTCTTTGTGGTTTTCGCCAGTGGCAATTTCCTGTTGTTGATCATGTGACTTGTGTGATGTGAACAAAGTAAACCAATTACGATACAGCCACAAAAAAAAAAACATCCAAAACCACTGCACTCTAGCACTAAAACATTTGTTGGAAAAACTGGAGTTTTTTTTTAAATTGCCGCATTTCCACTGAGAGAATTTATTTGTTTATTTGAATTGTATGCATGTAAGTCCGTATGTATATCTAAACTTGTTTTGGCTTGTATTTTTATCTTATTGATTTGTTCAAATAAAGAAAGCATAAATACTTTAGATTACAACTAACCAGGAACCTGCTTATTTCTTGTCTTTGACTCATGAACTCTGGTCTTCACTGAGGAAGTGAGGCCTGCAGAGCTGGAGCTGAGGCTCTTGGATGAGAAGTCGACATGACGTCACATCAATGTCACATGGTTTGTAGGGCCGACTTACCCAGCCTGTGGTTTGGTGGAGACCAGTGACCTGAGAAATGGTTTCGTACCAAAAGACTCAGATTGGTGGTTTCAGGACAAAATGAATCTGATATGCGTCAAGCGTATGGGTTCCTTAGGAAAGTGAACACAACCCTCATGAGATTTCAGGTAAAAATTAAAAAAAATGTAAATAATTTGAAAATGTTGGCTGTTGGCTATAGCTCTGAACTTTGGCTAGGCCATTTTAAAGCTTCAATTTACCTAAACTGAATTCCTATAGGAATTTGAATCTCTGCCACTCTGGTGCTGAAAAATAAAACCTTTCATTTTTGTTTATTATTCGTAATTTCATCCACTTTGACTTAAAAAAAGAACCGCTCTAGCTGAAGAAACGTGACCATGACACTGCCACCTCCGTGTTTCATTGTCAGATCCTTTTGGGGGCCATCCGGCCACAAAACACAAGCACAGTTTTGTCACATTAATAAACGGAATGAAGCTTTTCTGTCTTGGATGTACAGTAGACTGTACAACCCAAATCAAGTGCAGTCAACCTCTTGTGTGAACCTTTTCATACCCTTCTCCTGACTGATACATTTAGATTTGTAGTTTTATTTTAAACTTTGCGTAATTATCTTTGTCTTAGGTAACTAAATCATGGGACAATCATGGCAAATTAGCTTTTGTAATAAACATGGAATATTTCTATAAAATATTTCATGTACAGCTCAACATCAATTAGACAGACAGATGGATAAACAAACAGAAAGCTAGCTAGCTAGAAAGACAGACAATATTGCCCTTCAGTACTTTTCTCTTCAATAATTGTGTCCATTGTTGCAGTTGGGTTGTGTTTGTGGATGTTCAGACAGACAGACAGACAGCTAGGCAGACAAACGTAAGTGGAAAATGTTTTTGAATCACGTACTTCGTCTTAAATCTAGCGATCGAGAGGAACTGCAGGCTAAAAATGAAGTTTTTATTGCTGCTGTTTGGTTGCAAATTTTAGTATGTATTGTAATTTAGTGCCGGAGGCATCGTTACTGGCAAAATGGTCTTTAATAAAAAACAGAAGACAGTAATCTTAGAGTAATTTTGGCATGCTGGTCACTACTGGACAGGAGAAAATTAAAGCTTCTGCAAAAACAAAAAAACAAAAATGATATAAATCTGTACAGTTTACCATGCAGACAGAAACTCTTGTTTATTGCCGAAGTCTTCACGGCCACATCAGTATGTACAATTAAAAAACAATCAGAAGAGAGAAAGCAGATTTCTTCTTCGTTTGTTTTTTTTTTGTTTTTTTTTTTGGTAAATAGTGTTAGAAAAAAAAAACAACAACTTGGAGTAAATCTGTCAACTTCAGTGTCTCTCTGAACCTCATAAAACTCCTCCAGTAAACAAACTTTTCCTTAATTAGAGAAAAGTGTAAAGAGAGTGGATCCACAGTAACCTCTTCCTCTGCGTCTTCTCACCAAACTTATCAGTTAGACTCAATAATTTGCCAACCATGACAAATTAAACCCGACCCGGGTTTTGCACTTAAAATGACGAGGTCAGAGCTGCTCTGGGTCTGAAGCGGCTGCTCTGCCTTCCGCAACAAACACAGAACTAACACTTTTGCAGTTCTGCAACTCGAAGCAGGCGAGAAGAGAAGGACGCAAAAGAAAAAAAGATGCAAAACAAAAGCAGCAACAGCGATGAAGACGCACGTTTTCACGGTTTGGAGTGCTGACAGGGTGAGAGCGAGCGGAGCTGACATTTTTCTTTCCCCATCACTGATGTGAGCCTGATGAATATGTGAGACGGGTGGCAGATTCACGGCAACCAATTACCAGAGAGAGACAGGCAGAGGAAGAGAGGAAGAGGGAGGGAGAGATGTCTGCGCACTAGTTTCCACTTAGAGCAACTTTCCAAAACCAACACTGGCTCTGCTGAAGCTAAATATAATCCAATAAAGGTAGGAGATGTATACGAACATCGCTCAGAAACGTTAGGAAGCAGCGAGAAACGACGCGCTCTGCGGGGGGGAGGGGGGGTGCGTAACAGCCCCCGACCGCCGCGACGCATTTTCAGATTCTACGCAGATTGGATGCAAGAAAGCGGGAGCTGTATGAGCTCAAACTGTGAGCTAATGTAAAAGATGGCGGAGAGCCAGCACCAGGCTGGAGTTCCGGCCCGCTGTCCTGTCTGGACCTGCCGGTTCTCTGTTTACCTTCAGAGGCCGGACCAGCCGCCCAGGGCCGCGTCTGCGCACTGAGGACGGCTAGTACTGATATTTAATAACGACACAGGAATGAATGCTAATCATGGCATTTTTTTTTTTCGCGTCTGCCTAAATTGTTATCCTTTTAAACGTTACTAAAATAATAAAGTTGAGCGACAACCTTTTTACTTTAATATTTTTATTTATTTGGTTATTTATATATATATATATATATATATATATATATATATAATTTTTTTTATTTTATTTTCATTCATAAGGTTCTGTTGCACCTTAATTTTTCCCCTCTTTTGTTCACTTTATGCCTTTCTCTAGGATTCGAACCTATACTTTCTTAAAGTTGCCTAACAGTAAATCTTTAAAACGAAAAGACGACATGTTTGTTTTTTTAGATTTACTTTGAACACTTTGAGATTTGCTCCAGTTCGCGGATTCCAGAAGGTGAGGGCCTCTTTTTTTTTTTTTTTTTTTTTTTTGGGATCTGCGGACCCACCAGGTGATCATGTGTGCAGCTGAGTAAATCTTCCCCCTTCCCTCCTCCTCCTCCTCCTCCTCCTCCTCCTCTGTGATCTTTTGGCTCCTCTGTCCTGCCTGGGCGCCGCCAAGGTCACCTTGGAGGGAGATGAGAGGAGAGGTGGAACTTGAGGAAGGCGCTGACAGAAACATCTCTGGTTCTGAAACCAGCCGTGGTTTTTGCTGTTCCTCCGCTGGGAAGTTCGCGCCTGCCAGCCGCGTTTCCCTCAGCCGCAGCAGGAGCGCCGACCAAACTGCAGGGGAGCTGCTGCACCTGAGCCAGGAAACAAGCTCCTCCAAGCCGCCGGAAGTGTCTGGTTTTAAGTTGTGGAGCGGAGAAAACACACCGCGCGCCCACAGGACGCCCCGAGCTACTGGATGCCTTGCGCGCGCCAGTACGCCCGTCGCCATGACGCGCATCAACCCAAAGCCAGAATCTAAAACACTCATCCGTAGCAAACAGTAATTAGTCATAAACGAGCAGGTGATGGAGTTGTTCCTACAGGTTTTACCGTGTAAAAAGCGGTTCTAATTTATAATAAGTGACGCTTTTTCAGGTAAAAAAAAAATGTAAAGAACTGATTTAAAACTAATTAGTACTCTTTTTTTTCAAAATATTAATATTTTGTTGGATAAATTGTAGTTAATCGTCTGCCAAGTAAAGTGGACGTCATGCCTCACTGTCCGCATTAAAGCCGACATTTTGATTATTGTTGCCACTATATATTCTGCGCATGTCTGCGTTGGAAAAACTATATTTTAGTTATTAGGCAATAAATGCTAATTCTATTGACCAAAACAGATTTTTACAAGTTGCTTCAACTGAGTAGATTGCTGTTTATTTGTAAGTGTTTGCAGCTGAAGTGCAGAATGTGAAATAAAGAGCTTTTGGTAGGTTAATGGAGATCAGTGACTGGATGATTTATGGTGACAGGCCTTAGTAATGTCTCCCAGAAAAGACAGATTGGGATTCAGAAAAAAGTGAAATATATATATATATATATATATATATATATATACAAATTTGTATATATACAAATTTCCATATTATGAGTTTCTGTCATATTTATGTTGTTAAAATTTCAAAAACATGTCAACTTGTTGACATTGGAAAAAATAGTTTTTTTTCTGACTGAAATCAACGTAAAGCTAACTGCTACATAGCTTTAGCGTTCATGATGAAAAACTGACTCAAATGAAAGTTTCTTAACGTGTTTTACTTTAACATAGCTGATTTTGTGTCGGCTCTTGAAACGAAAACAACATAAAAAATAAATACGGTGACTCATTAAATGACGCGCAGCTCCTCGTGGCTACAAAACAGGCCAGGCTGAGGGGATATCAGACTGTCAGGTCACACAAACTATCATTCTAACAATCTCTCTGCATATCAGGATTAGGCTGCACACTTTAAATGATCCAAAATGTTTCTTTTAAAGCAGAAAAAAATCATTAGACGATAAAGCAAAATTAGATGCTTTCCTGTATGGGCTTTAGTGAAAGTTGGTCAAATCAAAAATGTTTTCGCAAAAACTAACTCCAAATAATTGTTTTATTTTGTTTTTGTTTTTGTTTTCTTTTTAATTAACTAAAACTATCAGTTCATTTAGATTTTTAACAACAGACACTGTGGTGAGAAGCATTAAGTGTAACCATCCCGTTTGTTTAGCAGCTGTTCGGTTAGCGCGTTTCCATTCCAAATGAACTTGTTCAGCTTAAAGAAAACGGAGTCCGGCCTGTGAGTCAGACTCCTCCATCCTCAGCTTCCCTCAGCCGGCTAAAGGTCCATTTAAACCCTCAGACGTGACGAGCCGTGGCTGTAATTATCACAAAGCAGGGAGCAACTTCAGACAAAGAGAACTCCAAAGCTACTTTAGCCTCGTTTCCTCACATTCACGGCAGTAATTCTTCCCTTTACCTGGATTTTCTCGACATTTCTATTGTTTATCGGTGATGTGCAGGGGTTAAACAAATCAAGACAACTGTTTGCCTCCCTTTTTCCATCCTCTTCTTCCTCTCATCACAGCATAAAAAAAACAAAAACCCAACAACCTCAGAGGAGAGCAGTACAGGCTGGAGAGGCTGCAGATAATGAGAGCCTGCTTGCATTAAATGGACAAACAGCAATCCGGCATCTCCTGACCCCTCTGTGCTCCCCTCGGCTCCATTGATCATCCCCCCCCCCCTTATGAGATAATGCAATTACAAACATCAATAAGGAGCTGCGAGGGGAATCATTATGTGGTGACAGTGATAAATGATGCTGCAGAAAATAGCGGGCTCCTCTCAAACAATCCGCGCGCCCAAGGGGCTTTTGAGGGCCGGGGCCCCGTCGCCAAGGAGACAGATGACATCCAAAATGGCCCTCAACAGTCTTTCTCGATTCTTTTTGCTCCCCGGCTCTCTTTTTCTCTACCAACAGATTGTTGGAGGTTTTTTTTTTTTTTTTTTGTGCCTCCTTTTGTTTCAGAACCAGCTGCCACGCGACGTTCCTTGGAGGAGGTTCTAGAAAGTCTGTCCTCCGAGGTGTTCACACAGGCCAACATCTCATCTGGATCCTGCTTCAGACTGATTTCATAAAGGCGGAAAATGTTGAAAAAACTTATCTGATCTCTATGTTTGTGATAGATCCAGTTGTTTTCTGAAATATCTGGGAATAAAAAAATAAAAAAAATTGTAGCAGCAATTTGGAACTTTTCATTTAGGTAAATTTTAATCAACAGTCCTGAGTAGAAATTGTGCATATTTAAACATACAAAAAGGACCCCGACTAAATTGGATGAATTCAAATAGGGTTTTGATTTAATTTTACTCAAAATAAATGAATTAAAATAATGTGGCGTTTGCTTTTCTGTTTTTAATGGACTAACATCTTTGACACAACAGGTCACCTTAGGCCATAAATGTTTCTAACTTTAGTTCCAAATGGTCATCTTGTTTGTCAATTCAAAGCTAAAGAACAAAATCAAAACATAATGACAGAGTGGCGAGAAAAGTAGACAATGGCACAAGGATAAACATTTAAAATGTATCATAAAAAGAAATAAAAACCTTTCACCTAACAACTAATGGCCAGCAGATGCTTTGAGATTAAGAAGCCTAGCTTGCTAGGAAATTTGCTCCATCGCTAAACCAGTTCAAGAATAAAATACTACTAAAATAGTTCTCAACATTAAAAATCTACTCTTATACGGTAATATTTTTGCCTTTTGAGGCACACCACTTATTAGCAAAGGCTACATCAGAACTAAAAAGCTTAGCTTGCTAGCAAGTGTGACTGTATCACTAACTAGCCAAATTAGCTAAACTCGCTACACTTGATACAAACTTCAAATTCCTGCTCCGACTCAGCAAGTCTTACAGCAGTTGTTATCTGCGGATACCTGGATGAGGTCATTTACAGTCCAACCCTTTTAAACATATCAGCCTCACAATTCTCTGGTGGATGTGCTAACTGTTGACCCAACCAACATCTTGGGTCTCTTAGTGTGTTTAGGTAGGATTCGTTACTTGAGAAACGTGGTTAATGTTTCAGTATTTAACAAACCAAATACTTGGGCGTATCTTAAATATGTTTAATGGCTGGCATTTTATATTCTCCAAAATGAATTTTACAGTGTGCTGTGTTGCTTACTGGTTGCAGTCTTATGACAGTTCTTAACTTGCACAATTTAATGTTTCTTCACAATACAAACACAACATACCAGTGGGCCTACTCCAAATTATTATTAAAGAGAATTTAGCTATTATCTATGTGGTTTTTTAAGTATTTAATATGGCTATCTAATATACCAAGCCGTAATTTTGATATCTACATTTGATAGCCTGTAAATGTAACGTGGGTGACACGTTTTTCGAATATTGTGTTCTCACGTCCTTCCTGCTTTGAAATATGCAGTGACGTCTTTACGTTTTCAAAACCCAGCAGTTTTTAAAGCCCAAATTATCGGTGGAAAAGACAGAAGAGGCTGCAGGACTTAAATATGCCTCAAGGCCTATTTTAAGATGGATAAATACAATTTCTGGCGACCTGAACTATTATAGATGCAACTTTACCAAGAGAATACAAACCCAGCATTAAGCGGAAACACATTTAACAAACAATAGTAGTCACTTCGGCATGTTCAGCTGCGTGTTTTCTGCTTTGTTTTTGAACCGAAAGCTCCTCCGCTTGAACACTCGCCGAGATTTAAGCCGTCTCCTATGAAACGCACAGCCTCCTTGTCTGGGTTTCCCTCACTGAGCCACAAACGCGCAAACATATGTGCCTTGTGGGAGGAAGACAGGCCTGTGTGGACACCTCCAGTGCTCTGGAACACGTTTCTGCTCCATTCATTATACCTGATGGTTCAGTCCGCGGTCAGCGTGTGTTTAAAGAGGACAGCCGAAGCCTGCAATCACTGCGACAATCTACAATGTTCTATGTTTCGTCTTGATAAAAGCCTGAAGAAAAATAGAACAAAACAAACAAACAAACAAAATAAAAATACCGAAGACAGTTGGGATGTAGGTCAGCTGCGTGGAAAAAAAAAAAAAAAATTCCCCGAGCGCACACAGTCACGGATAATGTAAAAGTTTTCACTTTTTTTTTTAAAACACAGACAGTACATTTTAAATTTACATTTATTATTATTTTAGTAAGCTTTGATTCTTTAATCAAATCTTAGTTAAGCACCAAAGTAATGATAGAATGACTTGATTATTACATTTTTCTGATTTTAATTTTTTTTAAAGCCGTATACTGGGAAATACAACGCAAATCAAATTAAAATAATTCGGTTTTTTCCGCTAGAAACAAATTATATTAAAAAGTCAAAAATTAACTACTCTTAATTCTACTTTTAAGGCAGTAAAAAAAAACATTTTTATTATTATTATTATTATTATTATTTGCTTTTTTAAATATTGTGACTCACTGCAGCTCTTCAGCTCTAAACGGCAACAACAAAATACTGATCGCAGTGTTTCTGTGCGCCCTGGAGATCCGTGCGTAAAAGGAGACGTGGTTACATTTTGCGCCGTCTCCAAAGCTTTTCAAGCCTCCACACACTCGGACAGTTACCCGGCCTCCCTAAAGAGGGCAGTCATGCATGGGCTTTCTGCTCCACGTCTCCACCGCTCCCAGCGGCCACAGGCTCAGGAATTCACATTTCACAGCCTCGGATCTGCCAGCCATGCTGGAGAGACGCGAGGCAATTAAAACGTCGCCGTTTTTTTTTTTAAACGTCTGCAAAGTGTCTCCTATTTTTTTTTTTTTTTTTTTGCTTCTTCCTTAGTGTAAATAGCATTCAGCCCGATAAAAGCGGTAAAAACACTATAGTTGTTCGGAGGAGAGACACAAACAGAGGGGGCTGATTTATACGCGCATATTGTCGCGGATGAGACAGGCTCTCTGTTGTTCACCAAAAAAGAAAGAAAAAAAAAAGAAGGAAAAGAAAGATAGTGACTTTTAAGGGCTGCTCTCCCTAATGTTTTAATCTGACTAAAGTCTCGCGCGCTCGCTCTCTCTCTCTCTGCTCTGGCTCGCGCTCCTCCCTTCTCAGACGCGCGGTGTAATCCCGCAGTCAAACCCCGGCTGCCGGAGCGCTGCTCGGACTGCGAGCAACAAGGCATGAGGGAGAACTAATCTCCACTATTTTTTTTTTTTTTTTTTTTTTACGCGTTTGCAGCAATTTTAGCTAAATGAATGTTCATGCTATAGGAAGAAAAGTCGGCTCTCGTGCGCGCGCGGGTGCGCGCACACACAACCTTTCTCTATATGTGCGCTAAGAAATTACAGCAGAACTCATGCATTAGCTGCACATTTTCCGGCAGTAGTGGGAAATACAGGCCGACTCAAAGTCCATGTCCCCGCTCTGCTTTCTCCAATGTAAACACGGTTTATGGTTGATTTCTACCTCAGAGATGCGAAAGCCTCTAATAACATGTTACATGTTTGTCATAAACGGTGTTCGGGGAATTTAAACTCGTTCAGGTCGTTGTCAGCCACTAACCGGTGTGTTTTTGTTGGGGGTTTATGGGAATTGGTTATTATTTAGTAAAGGACAATAATACTTTTTTTAAAAAAAAAACATTTGTGTTCAGACCTATTTACAGTTATAAGTCTTGTGTTGCAGTTTGCCACAGGTGATATAGGGGACACATGTTATGTGTGACAGAAAACTAGCACTGAGCATCAACCTAAACACATCACTATCACATGGTGGTGGCAGCATCATGCTATGGGGATGATTTTTTTTTTTTTCCTTACCATAATCAGCTGGATGCATTCAAACAAAGCATGTTGTGTTAGAATGGCCCAGTCAAATCCATTTCAGTATCCATGGCAACACTTGAAAATCGATTTTCAGTGATTCTCTCTATCATGTCTGACTTGGCTTGAGCTTCTCTGCATGGGAAAAATTGATACAAAATTTGGAATATCTCGTTCTGCACAGTGTTGAGTTTAGTGGGAGTGAACACATCATGCAAACCACTTTTCTTTTTTTTGGAAAAAACAAAACAACAACAGAAAAAAAACCTGCATAATTTTTCGTAATCTTCACAGGTACGTAAAACTTTGTGTGGCTCTACAACATAAAATCCCAGTAAATCACGTTGGCGTTTGCGGTTTGAGGGGGACGAATACTTTTGTAGGGCACTGCGTCTGTGTAATAATATAATCTGAGACTAGTTATGTTGTGTTATTTGAAGAAAAGTATTTATTTACAACACACATGTACACATATACCCTTCAAAGTAAAAGCATACGACTCATGACTTTGTCTTCAAAGGAATTTTAAAAGATGTGCGTCATACATGTCTGAAGCAATGGATAGTGGAAGCATTGATAACACACACCCACACACGCACTCTCTCTGCAACACACACATGTTCCCAGTCACATCAATACTGTTCCACACATGCAGCACACATAAAAACTGCTGGGCTTTTATTTTAGCCCTATACTATTGGGACAGATGTTAGGTAGTTGTAGCTGCAGATTTAGTCAAAACTCAGGACCCAGTTTGGTGAGCTAAGAGACTAAAAGGAGCCTCATCGTTCTTCAACAACCGCCATTTTGAATACATCGACTTGATCAGACTTCAGCAATCCTCTTCAAACAGGATGAAGAAAGAAATTAGATGGTTAAAATGCTGCTGAATAAGAACAATAATTGTGTTATGAACTTTAGTTCACACTAGAAAACCAGTTGTTTCTTTTTTTTTATTTACTTAAAACAACATTGGTCTTTTACATGCTAGCTAGTGCAAGACTTACACTTCAATTCAACATTTGGTCATAAAGTGTAGTAAGTATAACTTTTCTCATCCAAATTCGTTTGTCAGTAAAACGTCTAAAGATCACAACTTTTTTGACATTTATTTTTTACTGCAGTTTAGTGAACTGAAAATAATAAATTTTAGCTTAAATATTAAGTCTTTATTATTCCTGGTAATTGGTCACTCTACTCATCCCCTCTCCAGTAGCTTTAGTGTAATACACTGTCCGTTTTAAACCTAAATAACGGTTTGTATATAAAGATAAAGAACTTAGAAGCACTATTAAGTCTACATATGTTATAGTCTCACATATAGTAGGTGATGTTTTGATGCTTCTGACTTTTATGTATGAGAATTTTTACTTTCAGCATAAAACAACCAGTAGAAAAAAAAATCACCTAGCCAAAAATGCTGGAATGCACTTTAGCTAAATACACGTATAGTTATTTCTTCTCCACTGAAACATTTTTATTGAAAGCAAGAAGATGCCTGCATTAGAATGGATTAATGCTGGTCCCAGAAAAGGGTTATCAAAATAACCTAGACTGGGCTGTTTGTAACCCAGCAGTTTTTAGAGCGTTACTTTTACATTCTCTCCTGATCAGCATTATACCAACCTAGTCAAAAATAAAAGAAAAAAGCTAGAGTGGACCGTGGCATAAATGTTGTCTTCCCAAAGCATCTGCATCGAATTATCAGAGGAAGAAAATCCATTGGGCGTGCGAAAGCGAGTGCGCCGCCATGTGACGTTAAACGTACCGACAAGACCCTGGAAAAGACGTTCAACCGGATACAGAAAAAAAAAAACATGTCTTCTGAGTTATAGTTGCAACTTCCCAATCAACTGTGAAAATTTCTTAGAGTGCATCACCATGACGACACTAAGAGGATCTCCCCATCCTATACGTATAAAATGAATGTAGTAGAAAACGGGACGGCGGGGTAAACTTCGTCCGTCTGGTTGAAACCAGTAGAAGTGGCATTGATTGGAGGCAAAAGAAGTGCAGCCAAATTGACGGAAACATCTGCATCTTGTATGTCCGCGAGGAAACTGCGAGGAGTGGTAAAAAAACAACAACAAAAAAAACGAGCAAAACCAACACCTGGATCGCCGACCTTTCCGATATTCCACAAAGGCTGTGAAAAAGTGTGGACATCGGATTTTACTTTGTTTTCAAAAAAAAAAAAAAAATGTAACGTGGTTCAATGCAGCTGGAGGTTGAAGAGGGCAGGTTTGTTGGGGACGGTGCGTGCCCACACACACACACACACACGCACACACACGCACGCACACGCTCACCCACAGATAAGAGAATCCGTAAAGAAACCAGAAAAAAAGAGAAAAAAGTTCACATCCTTTTTTAAAAAATCTATTAGAAACAACATAATATGCAGAACAATACAATAGCATTTACAATACTTAGTTTCCCAGTTCTTGTGAGAGTCCAGCGTAATTTTACAACAGTATACAGTATATTTTCTTTCTCAACTCACTTCCCAAATTAGGACTTGATATAGTTTTATACTTTTTAATTTCATCACTCTCGCCATCTCTCCATCCAGGTCTCAATCCACTGTATTTTTTTTTTTAAAGGGCACCTCCTCCTTTCCTTTACAGACATTGGCTTCTCTTTGGTCCACATCCACCGTCCCAAAGAGTAGAGCGCTCCTCATAAAAAGAAGTCTTTTAACATTTGCCCTCAAGAGTCGAGAATAGATCAACCGGGTACCACATTCGCCAGAGGTACAGGCAAATCGCCCCAAAAGAGTCAATCACAATCACTTTGATGGAGGAATCCGCGTGGAGCGACTGGGCAGCAGCAAAGGGACTGAAGTCTTGTGCCAACCAGAGAACAAGAAGAAGAAGAAGAAGCGGTATTCTTTCAGGAATCGGGTCTTCCTGCACTTAGCCGAATTTTGATCAATGCAGCTCAGTTTAATTCTGGTGGAAAGATTAGAGGCAGCCATGGAAAACGTCCAGGTGACGGACATCAGCCATATGAAACGGTCGCTGAATCCGGAGTCTTGTTTTCGTTGGTTACTGGCGTCGGGAAGTCGAGGTGTGCCGTTCCTTAGCTCCACGGGCCTCTGGGAGACACACGATTCCCCTCCAGCTCTGAGGACAGAGAATAGTCAACTGATCAATACTCAATAATCCGTTTTAAACTGGCCGTATTAAACAGCACTGTAAACGACAGAAGGTATGGGAAGGTGTTCAGGTTTATGTGCAAAGGGCATTTTGGGTGTACATCAAAAAGTTATCATTCAACCAAAGCCCCTGCTTCCACATGGTCACTGCGTCCGATAATTGGCTTGTAAGAAACTGGAGACGGGGAATTTCTTTTAATGGTTATTTGAGTAAAGGGGAGCAGGCAGAGAAACACACAATGCTAAATCAGAATGAAATACATTGATTTTCTGTTGTAGCAAGACAAAATGTGAAAAACTTCAAGGAGTCTGCAGAACTTATATCAGCAGCAGAACTTGTAACAACAAATAATTATACTAAATGAGTTAAATAACAATCAGTCATTAACAGCAATAATCAGTCAGACAGAAGTAGGCATTTTCATGTTGATGCACGTAAACACTGTGAGATTTCCTGTTGGAGTAGTTCAGTGTGGCTATGCCCACACAGCAGGTCTTGATGCTTACTTCTATTTTTTTCCACTGCAATGTGATTTTTCTTGTCATTCATCTATTCATTAAACATGACAGAAATCAGACTTCTGTGTGAACGGTTTACGTCCATACAGTGCACCGCATGCGCTGAAGAAGAACGTGGACGTCACACTGCGGCACAGAAGTAATAATGGACGGAAACTTATGTGGATCGATTTTACAGTTTAGTCAGAAATGGGAGCTGAATCGTCCCAAGACCGTAACACAAAGGAAGCTAATAGCAAGGAAGTACAAGTACCAGCAACGGCCTTTTGTGGAGCGACTTCTGTAGGGAAGTCTGTTTGGATGCGTAGTCGGAACTATGAGTGGTGGGATTGTGATGTGATGCGCTTCAGTGACAAAGATTTGTTTCATAAGTTCATAACCATTATTTTCAGCCATCGTTTACATCCGGCACAGATATGTCTCACATCAGTGACATAAAAGGCGTATAAAATGCAACAAGACCGTTGAGACTTAAAAACAATCGGATACGCATCCAAATCAATACCACTTATGGAAGTGGCACAGATCAGATTACTTTGGGTGGAAAGGTTGCGCCGGTGGAAAAAGTTGCATATGGCCAAAAAAAGTCAGACATGGGTCGTATTTGCCTGCTGTGTGAACGTAGCCTATGTGTCAGCGAACAGAACCATGTTAATCTGGGTCAGAACCAAAGCAGGAATCCACATACTGTGCCGATGCATGAGGCAGACACAGAGGGTTTTGAAGGATATAGTGAGTTAATCCTACACCCAACAGTAATGCTACTTTAACAGGAGGAAAGGACTTAGAGACCAAACACACATGATCAGCCTGAAGCGATACCAAGGTTGAGTGCATAACATTTCCTGGATAATCTGTTGAACTGGACTACGAGGTAACTCGGAATTAGCCCTAGGTAGTCTCTCTAAAGAGAGACTAGTCAGCAACTGAGACAGACTCTTGTAAGCAAGCCCTGAAAGCGATCCGAAACAACTTCAAACTGGTGCAGCAAACTTCCTCAGAGACATGCAGACGGTAAAGAAGAAGTCATTCTCTTAGCAGCAACAAAGGCGCTCATCCGTCTGTCAGCAGGTGGGGAGTGACCGGTGAGCGCACGTGACCGGCGTTGTTGTCAGAGCCAAAGAGCGAGGGGCAAGAGCCGCAGACGGCTGTCACCTGAGAGTGCGCCACACACACACGCACACCCCCACCACCACACACACGTATACACCAGAGGACCATTACAGACGAGACAGAAGCGCAAAAGGAAAAGGATAAGGAGCACGAGAACAATAATAGCTTCCTGCCTCCCCTCATCCATCAGTTTTCAACAAAGTAGAAAAAGTGTGGCGTGTTTAAGACAAGTCTGAAATATTGTGCTAGCTTAGCTGTAGTTATTTTTTTTTTATATTGGGTTCTAGTTATTTTCTATGTGACAGGCACCAAACTTAGGACTTTTTAATGTGAACATACAAAGCAGTGGGTAGTTGAGACATGGAATAAAAATTATATACAGTTTTAATTCTTTTCCCCAATTATTTCAACTTTTGCTTGTGTAATGACACACTTTTACCACGATGCAAGTCTTCTGGTCCTTGGCTCTACCAGCATGCGGTCCAATGCCTTTTTTGCAAAAGGAGTTCGAATTCAGAGTTATTGTGCGACGAGTCGAGATAAACATCAATTTTCGATTCTTGTCACAAATATTTTTGTGTTGATCTCAGTCAGGCTATTGAAACAAATAAATATGCTTGGACATTAGCCAATCTATTGCAGAATCTAAGAGGTTCTTTGTTTACTATTAGTCTACATTTAGTTCCAACTTTTCATCAGCCTTACTTCCTGCTGAAGTAAGTTTTGTATTTTTGTTTACCTACTAAGTGACTTTTAAAAGCAATCGCTTGCACTACATTTCATGACGAGGGTGGAGAAAAATATGAAAATGTGGGCTGACATCTTCATATTTTCACTTCAAACACAAAATCTTTTTGTCTAGAGTCTAGCGCAAATATCTTAGTACCTTGGAAATAAGACAAAAATAACTTACATGTAACTTTTCAGCAATATATAAGAGTTTGTTTTAAGTCAATAATTTCTTAATTTTGATGAAAAAGTACTCGCTCCACTAGTAGATGGGGAAAATGTCATTAAACGTAAAATAACCTGCCAGTGGATCTAGTATTTTTCGCTAATATTAAGGAACTATTGACTTAAAACAAGCTCATACAATCTTGCTGAAAAGTTACTTGTCAGTACGTTTTGTCTAATGTCCAGTGTACTAAGATATTTGCAGAAATACTTGGATTGATTCTGTTTTTGATCCTAATATTCAGGATTTCCAGTCAGCAAAATTGAGTCAGATTTCCTAAAACCTGAACAAGATAACTCTAACAGACTATAATACTACTGCCGGAGTCGTGTGTCTTTCCTGCATTTTTTTTTTTCCACCTCAAGTTAACAAGACTGCACTGATTACTGCGGTAAACTCATGTCAAGAGGCCAATAATGCTATGAGTGCTTGGAAGAGCTCAACGTTGCTTATGGGGTTTTTCACCTAATAAGCAAATCAATACATTGAGCTGCAAGTCTCATTTCCTCGACTCTGAAGGGGGGATTCCACAGGGGCCGAATCAACGGGGACACACATTCACATGGACAATACAAGGGGCCACGCAAACTCCATGGGGACCTGTTTTTCCTTTTTGTTTTTTTGTTTTTCTTTGCTGCGTTCCTTCTTTTCCGTCCAGTTGCTCAATAGTCAAGGTTCCTCCACAGGAAAAAAAAAAAAGAAGTTTTGTGTGATAGTTGGAGGGTTTGTGGAAAGGTTGAGGGAAGGGATCTTGACCTCCCCCCCATCGGCGGAAGATTAACAAATTTGCGCTTAATGATTTCAGCGATGAATTCTGGGACAAAGGGTCTCCAGCCGAGACTGGCGGAGAAAGCATCCGTTCATTCAAGCGTTGTCGATTTGGGGGGGGAAAGCTCCTAATGGGCGAGAACCGAGAAACAAATTCCATACTCTCTGCGTCATAATTAATTCTTCCACTCTGTGATAATTCTCCTGAAGCCCAAAATTACAGTTTTGCAGAGGGGGCGGGGGTGGGGGGTGGGGGTTGGGGAGAAGGCGTGGGCGCACATGGCTAATTTTGTGTGAGAAGGAAAGCAAAGAGACAGAGAAGGAGAGGAGGGAAGGAAGAAAGGGAAACGGGGTAAGGGTCATCTACGAGTCATTCCCGTCACAATCAAAGGCTCGGCTCGCTTCTGCTCGACTTGCTGGGCTTCATCTCTGCTGACAGGTGTATTGTTTCGCAAGGGG
Source organism: Girardinus metallicus (assembly GCA_903067095.1). NCBI lineage: Eukaryota > Metazoa > Chordata > Actinopteri > Cyprinodontiformes > Poeciliidae > Girardinus > Girardinus metallicus. Next base: position 35,093 of record CAEGAE010095318.1, read on the forward strand.
ATATAAGCCCCGTAATCATCATTGGGTGGAAGGCATAACGCTCTCCACTAAGCAGGACTAATTGGCTTTAGTTTTAACTAATGTTGCGGTGTGACTGCCAGGCACACCTTCTGTAACCGAGGCTCGGCACAATAACCGCTCAATTTAGCCCCTGCAGTAACAAAAACCTCAAACGCCGCTAATGAAAATTGCTTATAAAATATAATGAACCTGTGCTCTCTTAATCAAATAAGATAACTGTCCCCACTCCTCCCTCACGTAATAACCTATTAATTTAATTGGTCGTGAAAGAGTATAACACATCGCTTACTTTTAAATGACCTAGAAAAAAAAGAAAGGGGAGAGAGGAAGAAAATTCGACGGAGCTGATGAAGCTGTACGGGGGGGAAACACTAGTTTGCAGAGACATTTTTTTTTTTTTCTGTCATCATCCGTCTCTCGGCTCCTCTCCTCCCTCTCTCCCTTCATCCGCCCCTCCCGTCTTCTTTCAGTCTACCTCGCCGTCTCTGTCCTTTATTTCCGTCCCTCTGTCTCTCTCTCCCTCCCTCCTCTCTACTCTTCCCGTCTTTTCCGCGCTTCGCCCCGTCTCACCGAGGATTCCTCTGGTGGCCCAATTACGGGATTCAGCAGGCAAATTGAGGCTGTTTAAAGCGCGGTCTGCTGGGAAGGCTAGCAGCTGCTTGGAAAGAAAGCTGCCGAAACCGGCCCTCGTGTTTACTCACTTCACGCGGCGACGACGCGGACAAAACAAAACAAAAAAACATGTTTAGCTTCTTCTTCTTCTCCTACCTTACACTTCCTGCGTCCCGCGTTAGATGAGATCGCCAGTCTTCTATTGTCGCCAACATTCGGGGCAGAATATATATATATATATTTTTTTTTTTTTTTTCCACTACAGCATATGAGTCTTGTACGGAGGGTTAATGGTCCCTATTTTTGTAAGCTGAATAAGTCAAATCCATTGGTCACACCTCCGGTGACGGCATATTTAATTTGGATCTAGTCAATTAGGCCCAGCTAAGCTCCATACCCTGCTGGCTACCTCCTCCATTTTGCAGTAGTTTGTGTCCCCTCTCTGTGCCAGGAGTAATCCTATTACCATACGCACACACACACACACACACATATATATACCACTATACAGGCCAGCGTGGAGGTACACAGGCTAACGCCCACGCATCAGCATGTATTTATTTCACTTATGAACGTTGTGTGGTGGCACACACAGCAAGGGGAAAACAATGATGTTCAGCTGAGATTGGACCCGGCGCCGCTTTAAAACACAATGTGCGGCTGTGACACCATCCACAGCCTGTATACATCCAGAATTATGTGGGAGTCTGTTTTGCCCTGGGGCAAGAGTGAGGGAAGGAGTAAGAGAGGGAGAGAGGAGGGGAGGAAAGGCGAAGGTGGGAGGGGGGGGGAAGCAGTGAGAAGGAAGAAGAAGAAGAAGAAAATCTAGAAAAAGGTGTTGTGTGAAAGAAATGGAGAGAGGAAAATTGACAGTGAGAAAAAGCACAATGTTGGAGCGACCATGAGGAAGACAGTGTGGGTAGGTGGTGGTGGTGGTGGAGGTGGAGGTGGTGGAGGTGGAGGTGGAGGTGGTGGTGGGCTCCCTGTAGCTGGTTAGCATGTGTGTATTAATGCGGCTCATGCATCAACAGCAACCCGGCAGATTTATGACACTTAAGGGGAGCGCACTTCTCTCGCTCTACTTGCACCAGCAACGACTGCTTACATTTTTGCCAATCAGTCTGTTGCCATAGTAACCTTCTACCTGCCCCCTCCCTTCCCACTATAGGTCCCCACCCCACCCCCTCTACCCATCTCCTGTCCCAACTCATCCCGCCCCCTTTCCTCTTCCTCCTCGCCACATGCTAACAGAAAAAAAAAAAAAAAAAAAAAAATCAGTGTACAAACGGTTTATTCTTTCATAACTTTGTCTCGATTTTGAAAATGTTTTTTATTAGTAATCCGGATTGTAATATATTAGTACACTGCATGTTACTTTAAGCCTTCGTAGTTCTGCTCTCCTTTTTGTTTTGTTCCTCCTGTTTTATTTTGTAGCTTTTGGACGTGTGACAACGACACACAGCGACAGAACGTACACAAAGAGTTACACGGATGAGATCAAAGGCTCTTATCACCGCACCGAGGGTGGGAACGCTGAAGAAAAAGCAACAGTGCAAATGGGCTTGGTGGAGAACAAGAGAACGTTTGTATCTAAAACCCATTTAGACACGATGAAAAATCAACTTCGGTTGCTTCAAGTTTTAGGTTTGAATGTGGAGACATTCAAACACAAACGTATATTATTTTCAGTATCACTGAGAATGTCTAAAGATTAAGTAGGAAGGAAGCACACAGATGTAAGGAGCTGTTTAAGAAGAAGGTATATTTTGTGCCAAAAATCCTAATTAGGCTCCAAAAAAGCAAAAGCAACGTTGGCAACCTTTTGGAAATCTCAACGCAAAGGAACAGATCGCTTCCCGGGGCGCTATCTGCGCTAACGAATAACAAACAATGCTAACACATAATCCGAAAACAAAAGTCATTTTGTCTTTGTTTTATATCAAACACCTGTTTTACAGAGGTTTTCTTCAATCCTCTCTCACACAGTGTGATGTCACCTCTGCCCCCATAGCATATATATAAAAAGTATATGATTTTTGGTGCCCTGATAAATAAGTAGAAGTAGAAGTAAGTAGACCTAAATGATACTAATCACAAAACATTTATTTTTTATTAGCAGCATAGCCTTGAATAAAAATAAAAAAAAAACTACCCCCAATTTGAGTACAATGGGGGAAAAATGTAAACTGAATGCTAAAATCTGATGCTACTCCATTTTAGTTTACGTTTCGAGAAGAAGGAAGGTGCGCTCACGGAATCTTTCTAAATCTTTTTCTTCTTTAGTTCTTGGTGCAGCGCCGCTACTGGAAGAGGTTAACAGGCTTTTCAAACTGCTTGGCTTGTTTGACACAATGAACCGCTGCAGCTGAAAATGTAACAGTGACTTTGGTCACCAATCGAACCAAGTCTATAGGACAATCAGGTGTGAAAACACCTTTAGATGCCACTCATGCCTGAAGAGTGTCAGAAAAAGGACTACCTCAGTCTAAAATCAGTTTGTTCTACTTACATCCCCCATTGCGTTGTGATTGGTCAGACTCGGGTAGGGCTACATGTAGTGCCACTGACCTTCCATGCCCATGTTCATGCCCATTCCACCCATCGGCCCTGGAGGACACAAAGAGGAAACGTAAAAATTAAAAACGTGTAGCCTCTAACTGATTGTGTAGAAATTTATTGTTGATTACTTCAAACAGGAAATGGTTCCAAGCAGACCGCACTTAGCAACAGCGTGGTTTCACTATGAAGCTAATTTGACAGACAGCATAGCAACAAAGCCCCGTGGATTTGGCTGGGAGAGGTGTGTGGAAGTGTTTTGAGGTGGGGTGTAGGGTGGTTAAGACGGCCGGCAGTTTATCTAAACCTGCTGACTTCGAGTGGAGGCTGAGATTGGGTTGCAGACTTGAGAGAGAATCACAGAAAACAGGGGATAGAGGAGGAGAAGAGGAGCTTAAAGACAAACTCTGGGATTAAAGCTGATGGCGTGAGAGAGGGACTGAGTTTTAAGGGGAGTGAGGAGGAGGATGGTGGTGTAATGTGATTGAGCACACCTGTTCTGGTGTATCCAGGAGAGAGGGGGAGGAAACGGTGTGTGTGCATATCTTTCTAAGTGTTTTTGGGAGTGCACATCCTGCTGTTTCTACCCAAAGCAACAAGCAGCGACTGTAAAAGTTCACAATAAGAGCTTTTCTGTCAGCGTGAAGATTAAATTAAACATCGACATGGCAGATATTGGCTGAAGAACACATCTACGTCTGAAGAAATGCAGAGGAGGACACAAAGGTTGAAGAGGGCGAGGTGATGTTGGGAGGAAAATGGGTGGAAGCGAGCCAAAGAAACCCGCAGGAACAGACTGAAGACAGATAGGAGGAACAACAGAGTGAAGAAAAGGACAGACAAGCAGAGAAAGCCATACCAGGTGGTCTGATTCCCATGTGCTGCTGGCCGTCCATGACGAAGCCACCCATTGGCTGGCCATCTGGATTGTAGGGAGCTCCTTGACTTACTGTGGATGCAGGAGAAGAAGAGGGAGGGAGGGAAGGAGGGACCAGTGGGAGGGAGCAGAGTGGTCAATTAGTCCTTTTAATTAAAGCTCAGCGGACGGTGCGGGATCATCTGTTGGCTGGTGCACGCACAGGAAGACTCTGCTGTCTTTCAACGTCACTCTGCTCCATGCTGCTATGGCTAGCTGTCCGCTATAAGCCCCTGGTGGACTTTAACGCAGATAAATGCTCTAATGGGGTTCAGAATAAGAGTTTAATCTACGCTATGGCACATTTGAGACACAGACTGACTTTGGTTTGAGGGACTGACTTGCTGAAATTTTATTTTGATGCTTGCGTCGAGTTAAATCTAAATGTCAAGACTGCAGGATTCTGCCATGGGGCCAGAAGCTCTGAAAACAGTCGAGAAGTCATATTTGTCACCAAAAATAGAATATATTTATTTTAATTATTTGAATGACCAACACAAAGAAGTGGACTATGTAAAATTTCAATCATCAAATGTGAGATCATAACCAGAGAAAATATAAAAAAAAACTTCCAAGGGGGGTGAATTCTTTCGTAAAGGCTAGTAAATGTCTATTTGGCAGGACTCCTTGCCCAAATCTAGATTTAAATGTAATCTTATTTGTCTGCTTAAGCAGCCAACAGGTAGATTTTAAATGTCATATGCGGGAACATTTCAAATTTAATTTTGTAAACCCAAACCATTTCAGTTATTTCATTTTGACTGTCAAGCTTGACATGTCCAGCCACTCCAATAGATATTTAATAAAAGACACGTTGGCACGTAATAAAGCAATGCTTTTAATGTAAACCGTTGCTGCCCCCTGATGTACAATTATACATACAAGCAAAGGAGCAAAATGAGATCCAGGTTGAGGCCCGATCCGGTTTTCAACAAAAGTTCATTCTTACTGATTGGTCCCAGAATCTGCTCCTATCTTAATACTTTATCTTATAAATACGGACTAAAACTGAGTGGCAAGAATATGTGAAACCCGATCCAGTTCCTTATTTTCTGCACCCCTCCATTGTTCTGCTCCCATAGAAAGCCACTTACCTTCGATTTAGGCTGTTTGGCGGCCAGTCAAGCAAAAGCAGGACCTCGGCCCCACTGAATGCCTTTGAACTTTACTATCCCCCCCAACCACCCTACCCTCTCCCTTAATGCCACCATGACCTCTCACCCCTATTACAGGTAATAAAGTTTACAGCAGTCCAAAACCAAGCCATGCACCAGGGGGACTGCTCACTCCTTCCCCCCTTGCTCCCTAAAACAGCTGCAAATAGGGTTGAGGGAGGGTGTTTAAAGGAATTGGGAGTTGCGGGGTGGAAGGGGTGGGGGTAAAAACAGGTCCAGAGCCAAAAAAGCCAATCAGCGGTCAAACCAAAAAAAGAAAAGGGCATAGGTCCCTCTAGGTTATAGTTTGAGCCTTGGCGGAGGATTTGTTTTTGTTTCTTCTTTTTTTTACTATGTACCTGTTTGGTGAAAAGGGGCAGGAAGGGGTTAAGAACAAGCTATTCTGAGAACACAGCTAGCTTTGTGAGCAGGATAACAAGAAAAAAAAAGTCTCTCATCATTAACGAGAGCTGGTTGTTTCGCCGCTTTGCCATTTCATACTTTAGCAGCTTTAGTTGTCTCCAATGGTGGGATTTTGTACCCATCTTGGAGATGTTTTTACTGGCCACAAATCAATTCAAATCCACCATAGGAACGTTTCATGCAAACCATGTATCAATTGTACCTAGTTTGTCATCCATGGGTAAATCTGACGTCAGGACTTGTCCAAATTGTTGGTAAATTGTAGGAAAGGCCAACATGTGGGTATAAAGTAGGGTTACGAATTGGCAAAGAGGTGAATACTTTACTTTTTCAGTCCACATGGCACGTCAGGGTTGATTAATAGTTGCTGTTAATGTTGAGATATTTCACCTTTTAACTTTATTGGTCAGTACAGGGGGAAGGGGGGGGAATTCCCTGAAGGATTTGGACATTCCAAGAAGGGCGCATCAGTCCTGTATTTACCCACTGAGAGGCCTCCGGGTGCATGGACTCGGGCTGGCTTAAGCCTGCGCGACTTGAAAACAGTAACTATAGGAGACTTGCCTGCACGGTTTGACTGGTCGATCATGGGCTGCACTATTCTCCTCCTTGCATTAATGAACCTGCAGAGAGTGGGGGTGAGGGAGGGACGGAGGGGAGGATCGCAAGGGGGAGGAGGAGAGAAAAGGAAGGAGAGGAGACAAAAACACAGAAACACAGTCAGAGCTTTACTCAAAACAAGTTTAAGGGGGGTAAAAATGCTGACTAATACCCTGAAGATCTCGGCAGGCAGCACAAAAACCACCACATTTCCAAAGTCGCCTTTTTCTTTTTAGCAAACCATAACAGTGATAAGGAGTAATTATTCTCCCATAAGCGACGCCGAGCCCCAGTAAAGCTGCTGCAGCGCAACAGCGAAAGTCACATCTTAACTGCCTCAGTTATTAAAAAGTTGTCTTTGAACAGTCAGGGACTCCATAACTTGTGGAAACCTGCCTAAAAAAAAAACCCCAAAAAAATCAAGAATCAGCCTGAACACTGGGGTCTTTGTGGAGGCAGGATCTTCTCTCTGCGCCTGTCTGGAAACATTGCGACCCATCTCTTTTTCTCCGAGGCGTTCCGCCTCCCGACGAGCTGAGATTGCTGACGGTTTAACACGCTCGGCTTCGAACATGGCGGGGTGTTGCTGACGGAGACGACTGGCACATTGCCTCTGGTGAGAGGCATTGTTTTTATCCAGTGACAGGTGACTGTGTGTTACTTCTTTTAGTCTGTGCAGTTTTTGTGCACTAACCTCTTCATGACCTCCTGTAAAAGTGCACAGTATTTCTATCCTTAATAGGACACGGTCTTGAACTCTGTTCATTTTTTTTTGTTACTCCTTTAGTGCCTAAGCTTAACATCACCCTGAACTTAGCCATTGCCAGTACATAACTCAACTCTTTCACACCTTACCTCTAACCCTTAACCCTAGGAATCTGGTTGGGCTTTTGCTGCCTGTAAGGACTATTGCTTCTAAAGAAGGTAAGGGATTGTATCAGAAAAAGTCTTAAAGACATAAAAAGTACAGCTGGGCCTGCTAAGATACAAATAAATTTTGCTGGATGATAAATTGTCCCACACATTATTGCGATAAACAACAATATTGTTACTGTGAGACAATTTTCAAGTAATATAATAGTAATGGCATAACAGTGCAAGAACACAATCTCAAAGATCAATAAACGATGGAACTGGAAGACATTTTAAATATCCAAAATAAAACGACAACAAATACAATGAACTTGACAAATTTCATAGAAAATTGTCAAGTTTCTATGAAAAAAATGTTGTCCTTCAAAAAAATGGCTAGTTGAGACCAAATCACCAAACTGAAGACTTTTGTCATCCAGTTTTTGGCAAAAAAGGGAGAGAAAAGATAAAAGCGATAAATCATAAAAACAGAAATTATTGAGCTCATTTTAATTTATTTGATTAATTGATTTATTGCTTATTGCAACAGGTCTAAGTATTACTAGAGAACAGATCATTTCTCATTTTAACAGGGCATTATTGTTTACTTTCTACATCCAAAAACAACATTGTGACACACTGGAACTGGGATTTGGTCGCCTTTAGTCTTACTGGTCTTCAGAAAACGTCATTACACTGGAAAACACCCCAAAGCGGCAACACAAACTCATTTTTAAAACAGTTTCTTGCACTTTTATCACACACAAAGTTAATGCCTCTCTTACATGTATTCACACCTATTAATTGTGCATGTTCACATAGGAACCGATCTGGCCTCGGTCAGCCTAACCCCTTCTGAAATGACCCCTTGGCCTGTAATGACCCCAAGGAGAGAGAACTCTCGGGGGGCTTCTGACTTGATTTATGTGTTCCTGCTGTTGCTCGACCGGACACTTCTGTTTCATCTCTGAAAGGGGAGGGGGGGGGCATTAACCGAACTTAAGGGGGGGAACAATGGTAGTGGGAGACTTTTTAAAAAGCTGGAAAATGAAACGTTTAAGAGCTCAGGGTATGGGCGAGAAGGGGAGGAAAGAGACAAAGGGACGCAAACATGCCGCATCTGTTTGGACCCCGAAGAGCGAGGGGAACTCCCTTGCTTTAAATTTCTTTAATATTCCCTCATCAGAAGTGCTTTTGTGTTCCTCCTCGGTTTTATGGTTTGAAGACGGCTGCAGGGAATTGGGGAGACAGAGGATGGCAATGCTAGCCAGTAAAAAGAAAGATTAACTGCCTTATTGTTTGCTGGTATTTTCTTTAAAACTGTTACGTCCTTCATTGCAAAAAACACAAACTCTTACCAAGTATTTTTGTTCTAATTTCTAATACAAATGTCTTCGTGTCCTTAAAATAAGACAAATCTGACTCACACGTCACTCTTCAGGAAGATATAGAGCTTGCTTTGAGTCAATAATGTCTTGATATTGATGAAAAAATTCATCTTGCAGATCATTTCACTTATAACATGGGAAAAATGTCTTGATATAAGTGAAATAATCTGCCAATACTTCTTCATCAATATTATGAAATTATTTACTAAACACGAGCTCCTATTTCTTGCTAAAAAGTTACTTGCACGTTAGCTTTGTCTTATTTTAAGTGTACTAAGATACTTGCACTAGAAACTAGACCAAAAATAGTTTTGTGTTTTTGCCGTGTTTAAACTGCTTCAGAAATACTTATTGTGAAAAGAACCAAAAACAACATAATTGGAAGTCGAGCTGGTAGCAGTTTTCCTTCTATATTTGCTACATTAAAGCACACCGATGTGGTATTTCAAAGGAGAGAGGAGAAAGAAATCTAAAAAGAAAAGGGAGGAATGCAAGAATGCACTGACATGGCAAAGAACCATCAAATGAGGGAATGTCTGGAGTTTTATCACCAATGCTCTCTCTCCCTCTCTTGTCCCCCCCCCCAACCGTTACCCTGTTTTTTTGCTGGGGGGGGGATATGGAAGGCGGAGGAGGAGGAGCGAGGGCAAAGAGGGTTGAGGGAGGCCTGAGCATTCCTTTAACTCTCCTCTCCTCTGCACTTCAAACCCTTCGCAGAAGGGACGAGGTCATCCTGAGGCCAGCGCTGGCTAAGGATTGACCTCTTCTTCTTGACGTTCCCTAATGTCTCCTTGCATCTGTTCTCGCTCTGCTTTGCCCCTTCTATTCCTTCCTCTCTACGTCTTGCGTGGAAAGTTAGGCAATCAGCTCGAAACTCGACGTCAGTTCTAAGAACTAAACATTTTATTGCATTGGGCTCGCAACTCTTGAGCAAGTTCGGCTCTGCCTATCTGTATCTGCTTCCTCCTCCAGCTGGCTCTTGCTTATCGTCCTTTACGGTGGAAAATGGCAACCCAACTCCCTTAGCAACGAATCTACAGTCTGACCCTGCACACTCCCTCCACCTCTCAGAAACCCATGCCGGTTTCCTGTCCCTGTCGTCCCCGTATCTGCGGCCAGATGCACCATGGGGCCTGGCACAAAGGATAAAATGCCTCTCATAATAGCAGCCGAGGGAATGGAGAGATGGAGAGAAAGTAGGAGGACTGAGAATGTCTGAGGGGATGAAAAAAGAAAAAGCAAGGGGCTCTGTAAACCAGACACTCTTGCTGTGCCCATTAATAAGAGAAGAAGAAAGAGTGAAGAGGAAGAAGAGGAAGAAGGGAGAGAGAAAAGAAAACCAGAGTGAGGCTTCACCTTTGTGCGACCCCCCGGGTGCTATAGGGCCGGTGTTTATGGCCTTCTCACTCCCTGGCCTCCCATCCAACACAATGAGCTTCACTATCCGGCCCGGCGGCTGGGCGACAAAAGCTGGGCTATTTTGGCATGACACGCCACCGCTGGTGGTACGCATAAAGTTAGGTTAAAAATAAAAATAAAAAAATCACAGAAGAGGGAAGACGACTTACGAAGGTCGGGGAATCCATCACACTCTTAACGCCGTCAGAGGTCAGGAGTTGGAGTCCAACCAAGGGCGCATATGTTTGACATACAAATGAACCGACGGAACAGTGGATCCAGAAACATGCCAACCAGATGCTGTCGCCAGAACCAGAGCCAATGAACTGTTGTTTAGAGATTGGGTCAGATTTATTGCTTCTGTATCCAACGTTATACACAAAGGCTTTGTAAAAATATTCCTTAACTTTTTCGCATTCTCTCATGGTAAAAAACCTGCATTTTCATCTGTTTATGGAACAGATCAAAATTAAGTGGTTCCCACTGTTCATTACTGCAACAGGTCAATCAGAACGCTGCTGATTGTGTTCTCACTAAAAGGAGGATCGACCACATCACCCCAAATTCCACTGGCTCCATGTAGCTCAGTGGCTTCAAATTACTTCTGTTAGTTTCTAAATCACTGAACGGCTTAGCACCACGATACATTAAAGATCTGCCGTTGCCAAAGCAACCTTCCAGACCTCTCAAGTCTTCAAGTACTAGTTCTGCTCTGCATCTCCACAAGTCAGCATTCAGCTTCTAAGCACCACAAATCTGGAACACACATCAGGAAAACTGCAAAACAGCTGAAACACAGAGTTCCTTTAAATCAGTTTAGAGTTGCCTTTGATTAGTAGTAAGTGGAACACTGATTGACATACTTGATGTGTATTGATGATTTTGATCTTGACATTTGACAAAATATGTTTATTAATTGTTTCATAATTGGTGATTGTATTATGTTTTTTTGATGTAAAGCACTTTGAACTGTCTAGTTGATGAAATGTGATGTAGAAATAAACTTGACTACACATGTGAAAACAGCAGCTGCTAAAATGCCCCTAAAAGCAGCAAACAGTTATTTGAAGCTGCTGGAGCCTCTGGAGCCTCCAGGTGGAGGATCCTCCAGAGGCTTGAGGTGCATCAACCTACTATTGGGCCACTAACCAGAGCTCACAAGCAGAAACATCCCAGCTGTACATGAAGATTCATTTCAAACAGACTGATCACTGATAACTGTTGTACAACCCTGGATGGTCCAGATGGATGGAGTAGTGGATGGATGGTGGACGGCCACCACATCCCAACATGGCTGTGACGTCAGCAAGGAGGTGGTGGAGTCATTAGGAGGTGGTGGAGTCATTAGGAGGTGGTGGAGTCATGCTTTGGGCCGAAATCAAGGGGAGAGAATCATTGGTTTATAAAGAACTGCTGTTAATACAGCAGTTTTTCCAAAAATCTGCTGTGCATAATAATTTGGAACAGAGCATTTTGAGTTTTTTATTTTTGAAAAAAAAATACATTTCTCATCGGGAGCTTTGTTCAGTAAAATTAGATTTATACTGTAAGAGTTCGTGACTTGAAAATTATACTGAGCATCATTTGCATTGACCATTTAGGAAAATCTGAGAAAATATCACTTGCATAATAATTTGCAACACGGTGTACAGACTGATAATTATTTGAAAACTGTTTGTTTGCAAGGAGCGTTTAGTTGGTCATCTTATTTCAAAGAGCAGCCTTCTGACCACCTTCCTTGGCTTTGCCAAAGGACGCATTCCACACAGCAAGATGCTGGCACCACCGTGCTTAGGACATTGAAAATTTAATCTTAGCCTTTTTTCACTTTCTTCTCCCCTTCATTGACAAATCAGGTGGATTTGGAATGCTATTTTTTACTGGTATCAGAGCAAAAGGGGTTGAACAACAAATACACGCCACACTTTTCAGATCTTTAAACCCCCTTAGCTGCCACCCCCAAAAATACTTGCATGAATGACAGTTAAGGTATTAATCTTTAAACTCTTTAAAAATAATGCATAATTTTTATTCCACCTCACAATTATGCATTACCCTGATAAAATACATTGAAGGGTGAGTGTGTGGTGTGACAAAATGTGCAAAAGTTCAAGAGTTATGAGGACTCTTGCAAGGCACCGAACACTTTTAATGTAACGATTAATTCTCCAACCTTTTCTCCCTCCTTCCCTGGGAAGAGTGGAACTGATTGCGACGGCGTCTGCCAAGCCCTTGCTAATGTCTCATTCTGATTACACACACACACACACACGCACACCAAGACGCGCAGACATACCGAGTCAAGTCAGCTGCACACAGGTGTACGCGGAGCGCACGTGAAATGCCCAATTAAAGGCAAGAAATTGTCTTTTTCATCAGCTGCCTTTGTTGCGTGACCAATTAGGGGATAATTTAATAACGAGCGTTGGAAAGATGCAGATTGGATACACAAAAGGTTACTCTGCGAGCTCATTGATTTAAATTCAAACGCAGTTCCTCAGGATCGGCAGCGCACGTCGTCACACGTCTGCTGAGCCCACAACCGGCTATCACGCTAGTAAGACGAGACAGAAACACACACACACACACACGAGCCGACCCGAGCGCTGCGTCCTCGGCGCTCACTCACTCACTTAGTAACCCGAGACAATTTCTGCACACTCATGCGACCTACACAAACTCCCCACGTTTGCAGCACAGCTGGATATTTCGGGACCGGCTCCATTCATTCTGAAGCAGTCGGCACATTTCGGCGCACGCCAACAGAGAGTTTGACATGCATATTCATATCATAGAGCCGCTCAAAATAACTCTGCAACCACACACGCACGCACGCACACACACACACACACACACACACCCCTCCTGTCTGCCAATCAGTTTGATTTAACAAAGGAAAAAAAGCAAGCTCTGACGGGTAGCCGTGTACTTATCATCAGGTTGTCACCGCGCTTCCTAGCACCAATTGTCTGCCGCAAAACCACAATTAACGCCCCAGTCCCCCGTTTACTTCCTCCACACGCCGGTGGCGCAGCCGCACTAATAAATAGTGGCCCTGTCTTTAGGCCTAACGTGATTTTGTAGAAAAGCTGCATGCGTTTTGTGGAAGTTTGGAGGCGTGCTGCTTGTGGATGTGTGATGGAAGTGCAGTTATGAGTTTCTCTCCCCGGCTGACAAGTCGGCTTGATCCTCTCTTCGCAGCAGCACTCCCTGGTCCTCCTGAATGAACCAGATTAGTTTATGTTAACTGACATCGACCGCCTGCACAAAGCCGAACGTCCCGTCCGAGCGCACACGAAGGATAAACACAAGTGGAAACAAGGATCTGGGATTTACTTGTTTACTTTACAAGCGAGAGTGAATTTATGTTGTTTATGCGCGCTTCGCTGGAGTATTCACACTTTTTGAACTTTTCCACATTACTGGGTTTTTACATGACGGATTAGCGCAAAGTAGTAAAGTCTGCATTGATATCCTGTGTTGTAAACAGTCTATCTTTTTCGATGTTCAATACACGTTATGTACATTTTTGGGAAAGTGACTCAACTCCATTTCACCTCCGATATTTATATTTTTAATAACTGCACAGTATTTTGTGTTATAGTCTTATTGTTTTTTTGTTGCATATTGTTTTTAACACTAAACTTCTTGCGTGAACTTTTATATCTGTTGATGCTGTTTAATCAAGTTTATCTGTGTTGCGCATCTCAGCATCAAGGCAGTTCAAAGCGCTTTACATCATATAAACATAATATAGGACAAATGCTGAAACCAGTAACAAACACTGGATTTTGTCGAGTGCCGTCATCAAAATCATCAATGCACTTCAAGTATGTTGATCAATGTTGTAAAGACAGATTAGTTTTTAGTTTCGATTTAAAGGAACTCAGTGTTTCGACTGTTTAGCAGTTTTCTGGAAGTTTGTTCCAGATTTGTTACACCTGAATTTCCCCTTTATAGGACAATAAAGGCTGTTTCTATTCTATTCCTGTAAAGTGGACTGAAAATGCTTTCCTTTTCTAGTCTGGGTTGCGTATATGTTTCGACTCTTTTATTACGCTGCCCCAAAATAAAACCAAATGCAAGAAATTCCTTTAAGAAGTCTCTTAATTAGCAATCATCCTCAGTATAGTGGCACAAAACCATTTTTGTCGAGGAATGCCAACACACCATCCCCACTGTAAAACGCGGTGGCAGCATCATGCCATAATGGGAACTGGTAGGAAAATTATTAGATCTAAATCTAGAGCATTTCTGAAAAGAAAGTAAAGTTGTGAAAACCGCAAAATCCTGCAGAGGTTCACCTTCTAACAGAATGATAGATGTGAACATAAAGTCAGAATTACAATCCAATAGTTTAGGTCAAAGCAAAGTTTGGACTGCCTAGCGAAAGCCCAGACCTAAATTAACTGTGACAAACTGGAAAAGGGTTTATTTTGAAAAGATATAGATGTAGAAAGCTGGTGGATACGTACTCCAAGTCATGATTGGAGCCAAAGGTGACTCAACAAAACTTCCACGTGGCCTCTTTGCATGCATTCGCTCCGTATTTTTATATGTGAATCTCTTTGCCTTGGCGTAAGCGTAGATGTTCTTCTTGCTGTTGCTTTCCTGTGCTGTAAAACCTCCCAGAAATTATGCCTACCTGCATTTCCTTATCTCAACTTAATCCCCCTTGGAAATGTGTGAAAACAAAATGCATTATCGGCAAATGAATATGTTTTCTTCCCCAGTCAATCAAACCGTGCCCACCTTGGCTGAGCGGCCAAGGGGGGCATTTGTGGAAAACCTGAGCGCAAGATAAGAACCACTGGTTATGAGGAATTTTAAGCTTTCAGCTTAGATGCGGATTTGGTAGAAGGAGAAAAAAAAAAAAAGGACGCAACTATTCATTAGCAAACCATATTTAGCACTGAGTCAAAAGATTATGCACCGTCCCTAATTTGTCTGCACAGCTTTTAGCAAGTACAAACACCTACATGCCTTGTTGCAGACGAACAACGCGGCTGCGTGCTCTTGCTTGTCGGGAAGTTTTCTTCATTCTCACTTTTTTTTTTCCTCCCCCCTCAGAACTGTTTGGCCCAATCGCAGCGTCTTGCTAAAGTATTCACAGCCAATCACAAATCTAATGGAGCTAATTTGGATTTTATGCATGAGATCAACTCAAAGCAGTAGGCAATTGTAGGGGAAGTTTGATAAAATTGAATGCTTTTCAGGATTTGTATACAACTAATAATAACTGTGGAGTTGTATTCGGCCCCCTTCACCTTTATGTCCCTCAATAAAATTCAGCGCTTTAAGGATCTGTAATTATACGTGTGGGTTTTATAACAAACAGTACGGCGCTATAGATCAAACATCTGAGACTCCTACACAAAACACGCAACGCATTACTCGGTCTGCTGTCCTGCTCGCCGCCTATAGAAAGCGCCAGTTTGCATCAGTTCTCTGAGGAAAAAAAATTAAAAAAAATAAAAAATGGTGCGGCCAAGTGCTCATTACCTCTGCATTAGGCTGTGAAGGATGCAAAAACACACGCCCGAAGGTTTAAAACCACATGGACGGAGAAACGCTTGAGAGGTTCGTTTAGAGTGAGGTCATTTAGGAGTCAGAAGACAAAGACGGAGCGCTGTGAGACTGCACCTAATATGTTATGAGACAAGAGGCCTGTGTTTGGAGTCAGTGCAACTTTCAAGCCTTTATTGGCAGGCGAATACGTCCTGAACCATCTCCAAACGCATTCGCAGCTATGCAGCGACACGCCCGCGGACACCGACACACACAAACACGGCGAGTACATGGAAAGGGCTTTTTCGGTTTCAGCTTCTAATAACATGAGGTGGGATTAATAGGGTCATGTATGGAGGGGGAAAAACTCAGGAGAAACTGTGTGAAGTTCAACCGGGGCTTTGGACTGCAAACAGACACGGGGTCGCTTAATCTCCATTACTTCTCCCACATAAAATGCAAGCATGTTTGCGTGTGCGAGGCACAGACAGTGTCCCTGTTGCTCCACTACCTAAAGAGCCCAGTGTCCATTAAAGGGGCCATGAATCCACCACTAAAACTGGTTTTACAGAGTGGAGCAGCAGGCCAGCAAAGCTGCTCACACACACCGGAGAGGAGCTCAGTCTGTTTATGTGCGTGTCCGTGGCGACCAGGTGCCTCACAGAGTCAAGTAGAGGAAATATTTGCCACTTGAAAACCACACAAGAACTCAGTGACTCTCACAGAGCTGGTTCGACACCCACTACTGACATCTGAATGGGACATGCCAAAAGAAGAAACTTAGAAACACAGACAGTGAGAGTGGCATGAAACTCAGACGGGCGCAAAGATATCGACGGCAAGAAAAAAACAAAAAAACGAAAGGATAAAGACAGACATTTAGACATTTGAAAGGAGATGCAGTGGTCAAACTTGACCCCAGCTCCTCTTTCTGAGTGAATCAAATTTAGTCTCCTAGCCATTAGGGAGACGAAATGGCATTGAATTATGTAGGAAGTGTAAAGAATGGTAGGATAAGGAGGGAGGTGCTGTATAGAGTTGGGTGGGGAGGGTAAAGTGGAATATAATAGGGTAGGGTGAGCAATGCAGGGCAGGTAGGGCAAAGCAGGGTCAGAAAGTGAGGCTAAAGTAGGAGAGAGTACGGAGGTCAAAATAGACTAGGACAGAAGGAGACTAAAGTTGAACAGAATAGGGCAGGTTAAGGGATGTAGGGCAGGACAGGGTGGGGGGACAAAGTGAGGTTGCATAGGGAGGCCAAAGTAAGGGAGGGTATGGAAGTCAAAATAGGGCAGGGCAGAGGGAGGCTGAAGTAGAAGAGAATAGAGTAGGTTGAGGAATGTAGGGCAGGGAGGGCAAAAAAAAGGATCAGGAAAGGAAGCTAAGGTAGGGTATGGTATGGAAGATAAAGTAGGGTAGGATAGAGACATCAAAAATAGGTAGGTTAAGGTAGGATAGAGAAGGCAAAGTAGAATAGAAAAGGGTAAGGAATGTGGGGCAGGATATGGTGGCAAAATGGGGTTGTATAGGGAGGCTAAAGCAGGGTAGAGTGGAATAGGATGGGGATGTTTTAGAGGGTTTAAAAGAATTTCACTATGCAAAGAACTCAACTAGAAGCATGAAAATGACCCAAACCAATGTCTGGTTTCCTGCTTATCCTTTGTTGCTTCAAAATAAGAGCTAAAAGCAAAGTCCCAAACTAAGTCTGGGCTTAACACGACCGAATAGGATTCAGGCTTCATCTTTGTCCCTGCTTCACTCCTGGCACATTGTGCCACTGTTGAACTCAGCCACCTTTGTCTATCAATACTGGAGAGAGAAAGGGATGGCTGGAAGCCTGGTGCTGGTCAGAAACAAGCACTGCTGTCCGCTCCCCAACCGCAGCGGACCTAGCCTGTGTCCTCTAGCCTTCGGGCTTGGATCGAACTCTTTGTGTGGCTCTGACCGTGAATGCGCATCACATTCTGTGAATGCGTGTGGAACTCTATTCCATTTGAGCTACTTTAGGGGCGAGTATTGCATATGTATCACCTTATTTACAGTGTGAGAGGTTGTTATAAATACGTCTGTTACAAAGCGAATCTGTTACACGCCTCTTCAGTTTCCAAATAGAAAAAAAAAAAGAAAAAAGAAATGTCTGTGCAGAGCAGTTCCACACACACAGGCTGTATTGCTGACGGGGCTTGCAACGGGCACTGCTGCAAACGGACTGGGTGACCTAAATCCCACTCCATACTGCCCGTGTCATATCCTGCCACTGCGCGTGTCACTTCCCCCAGCAGCTCGCAGCAGCTTTCACCATGGGGGATCCTCACTGCTGCTCAGAAACAAGTGAAGGTAGCCTTTTTTGGGGGGACAGGGGGGGGGGGGGGGGGCAACAAATATCCGCTGTCAGCAGACCGAAAGCAAAAATGTATTGTTATTTTTTTTTTCCCCCCACATGCTCACTAGCTTGGCATGGGCTGTGCTAACTCAGCAATGTTTTATTGAAAAATCAACACAGCCCAAGCGTCATATTATGACTTTTCACAATAGCAGCAAATAAGATTTTGACACAGTAGTTTAAACGGAGGCTTGGAGGGGCCACGTTTCACCAGAAAGCCAACAAAAACAAGTCCTTCATGTCGGAAACACCCGTAATTTATTAGCAGAAAATGAATATCATCCCTTCATCCAGTTTTTGTCTTTTCTTTGTTGCTACAAAACACTTTGCCGTGTGTCCCGCTGATTCTTCTTCACAGCAAACATCAACGTGAGAGCGCCCGACGGACGGACGGCGGAGAGTACGACGGCGACCATGTGGGTTTCCACACAGTCCGTGGCATTCACATTCTGTCACCCTTTCATGTATTGGAACTACCCCCCCTCCCATCCCCACTATAAAAAGGAGGTTGAAAAGCAAAGGAGAGGAGTGGGAAGAAAAGAAGAGGGAATAAAAAAAAATAAAAAAAAGAGAGCGAGGGGCGAATGAAGAGAAATGCAGGTTTGGCCTCGGGCGGCGTGCTGTGATGTAAGAGAAACACGGGGAGGAGAGGGGAAAAAAGAGGAGGAGGGGGGTTGGCATTCAGTGGAGTGGGTGCATCTTTTGCATGTGTGCGTGTCTTGGTGTGTGTGCGTGTGTGTGTTTGTGTGTAACTTTGCGCTCTGACACACCAACCACGCGGATTTCTGTTGACATAATACAGTAAAGATCAGGTTGTGTCGGCACAGGCTGAAGATTCCCTCAAAGGGCTATTGCTAGCAACTGAGAGATTCCAATATTGTTTTTGAAATTGTTCATGCATCTTAAGCTTGCACTGGAAAACTGAGGGTGAGGTCATATCTGAAGCGTGTGGGCGTGGGTGTGCGTGTGTCTGCTGTAATGTCAGAGAGTTTCTGAGTGAAGCAACCTGACGGAGCAAAGTGTACGAAACAGGCTTCGGGGCATGGGTTGAAACTTGGCCTGCTAATTCTAAAACACACACACACGCACACCCCCGCACACACACACACCTTAGAAGAGTTTCTGTGAACAAGTTCCAGCATCTACCTTTCTCTGGCCTGTCAACATACCGAGCCTCATAACTCGTCTCACTGTACCCGCTCTCCTCTCTTTCTCCCGTATTTGACTGTTTCATTATTTACCACCTGGACCTGGATTATTTAGTTTTATTTATGGCAATAACCGGCACTGTAGGCTATCCGAAGCGACAGCGCTCATACTGGCGATAGTTTATGAGCTCCTGCCTGATTTAATCAGTAAATCTGATTATTTAATCATTTAATATGAAGGCAAAAACAAACGTACTTGGCAACACAATGTTTGTAGACAAGAAGTCTGTAAGGAGGAAGCAGAACATCCATAAGCCCAGCAGTATATGTGTTTTTTATAGGGTTTACAAAGAAAATATTGATATAAGTTAATATAAGCAGATAAATCGGATTCCTTCAAAAAAATTGGTGTTTTTCAAAAAAGAGGAGTGAATCGAAACTCCTTTTACCAACTTTTGGTTCTTTTTCTCAACATCGTTTGATATTCTGAGCATTATATAACAGCAATCACATAAAATATCAGATATTGAGTGTTTGTTGTTGTCAGGAGAGAGAACAAAATCAAAACATGTTCTGTATTTATATACGTCTGCAGGCATAACTACAGTTATATTTCGTCACCTTCCTAAAACAATGGCATACCTCAGTTTTTGCTTAACGTGTGTGTTTTCTTTTTTTTTCTTTTTTTTGCTTCAACGTGTTTTGAAAAGAAAGAGGTTGTGATTTATTTTTGACAAAATCACTCACGCCATTATTTTAGGAAGGTGATGATATGCATTTTCATAGGGTTTACAAACAAAATATTGATATAAGTGGTAAAAATAGATAACTAGGTTTCCTTCCATATATTTGGCATTTTTCAAAAAAAATGAAACTCCTTTCACCAACTTTTTGTCCTTTTTCCTAAACATCTTTTGATGTACTGAGAATTATATAAATGAAATTACATAAAATATCAGGATGTGAGTGGTTTGTTAAGCATAAAATGAAATCAAAACACTTTCTGCCTTCATACATGCCAATGAGAATAAAACTTTTCTTTTCTGCTTAGCGAATGATGAGAGTTCAAAATGTATTTCTTCACTACCCAACACAAATTTACAGCACGTACTCAAAAATTACCATTACTCAATTTTTTAACGAGAATCTACCACTAGCATCTCAAAGATGACACCTCCAAATTACAATCTAACCACTAAAGCCAAACTGGAAGGTTTTTAGTGGGTTCCCATGTTCATTTCAGAAGAAGTAAACTCAAATTTTCCACATTCTTGTTTCCTCCTCCTTTATCTGTGTCTGTTCTGTTCCTCTGCCTCCCCCGGTCGGCTCTGTTTTGTGTCGAGCCATGCTTTCAGAAACCCGATAAGCAGCAGATGCACTCGCGCCACACCACGCCCTCTTCGGCAGCATCACCGCTCGTCCAGCCAGCTCCTTCCGAATACTCTCCTCCAGACTCTCTCCCTCTCTCTCTCTCTGTCCAGGCTTTTAAGACGTTCGTAAAAGGAGGTCTTATTGACAAAACAATTGCTCGGCGGGGCTTAAACACTGCCTTTAAAGGGGTATTATTAAATTGCAGGCAGGAAGGAGAGGGGCAGCCAACAAGGGAAACCTGATGACCTGGCCATCGATTTTTACATCACCGGAGCGTTAGGAGAACTTAGCGCAGAGATACTGACTGCTGCCACAGAGAGACGTTTTATATGATGCACATTGAGCTTTTAGCTGCTGCCTGTATTTAGTGCTGCATAATTGTGTTGTGTTGTTCTAAAACACTTTGATAAAGTGGCTGCAGAGAGATACGCATGCAGATACACCCGAGTCTGTACAGGTCAGCAATAGTTTTATCTTCCACACAAATGTGCACATTCTCACGATAGCTTATCTTCATGAGCCTGCGCTGCTTGTGATTCGTTGTGATGAAGACTTTTCTTCTTGCTGAGGTGTGATCAGCGGCCAGAGGCGGGTAGTGACCACTTACATCAACTCAGTTACATTTACTAGAGCAAGATTTGGAGAAAAAATTACTTTTAATTTGCTATGAAGTACCGCTATTTTTTTCTTCTTGAGTAAAATTTCTGGATACTCGACCCAGAGTAACTTCACTGAATGAAAATGAAAATGTTTTGACCAAAAATTTACCAGACAAAGTCACAGACCTGCAGAATTTGTCAAAGTTTCGTAAACTTTATAATGTGTGAGAAAATGATTTGGAAAGATGTTTTTCTCTGTTTCTTTACCTTCACAGTCGGTCAGAATAAATGACTTTCCCCCATTTTGTCTCCTGACTGACAGTATTTGTGCTGGACATGAATACTTTTGCATGTTTATTGTACGCATCTGACAGGTTAGTGTACTTCAGACTCATTGCAACTCTCTAAGGGGTATATAAGTCCACTTGTATACTGATGACATTGTAGTCTCCTGCTCAAAGCATCACTTGAAGCATCACTTCTTCTAATCATTAAGGGTTTTTCATTGATGCCACATTCATCATCTCATAGGAAAGCTCAAAATCTTGTTACGTAATAACAAAAAAATCAGTCAGATCTTGTATGTGTCCATGTACGCCTAAGGTCATTTGTGCTTGGACAGTGCCCCTGTCCACCAAGTGTATCTGTAACTTTCCTCAGCTGAGTGTGTGCGTCTCCGTTCAGGCCTTCCTTCGTTTCAATTCTCTTTCTACTCTGCATGAATCTCTCTCCATTCAAATTGAGATTCCCTGGTGCAGAGTACTTCTGCTAATAATTCATGAGTGATCTGCGCCCCCTTGCCGGCCTTTAGCATTTTTATTTAATCTCGCCGAGCCCCACCACGTGCTCGCTCATCAATAATGCACGGAGACATGTGTGTTAACACATCCGCGGTGCGTGAGAGAAAAGAGCAAGAGGAGAGAGTTGCACGGGTGTGCAGCAGACGCTGTGTGATGAAGCACATGATGAAGAAATTCTGCGCGTGTGCGTGTTCGCCGGCGTTGTGTCGCCGTACCATGTGATGGGGCGTGCGTTTCCATCCATGAGTGTGCCGTACCCTTTCCATCTTTAAGCCCTCCTCTGCTGGGACAACATGAACACGGATGACCCCGCCGTGCGTCTGTGGTCGTTTGACATGAATTAAACTCAAATGACTTTCGCGCAACTCTGAGCAACACTCCCGCTAAGCGCTCCGTGCCCTCTGAAGTTGCGGAGAGGATTCGGTGGAAACTGAACACGATTGAGCGCCGTACGTGTGTGTGTGTGTGTGCGCGCGCGCGTCTGAATTTGATCATGTCTACGTGCGAACGAGTGTGTTTTTCCAATAGCCGCTGACAAACAGAATCACATCTAGGGAAATTGACTTCACTAAATCAGTGGGTCAGGAGGTAACATCACTAGGGGTTGCTATGGAGACACCCAATGACGGGGCTTCCCATCAAGCACAACAACACGCCAGTGAAATGGCAGTTCCCCTAACATAACCTCCCTCTGTCTTTCCCTCTCTCTCTATCACTCTGTCATTGTCCGTCTTTTATTTTTCCATTTCTTCCCCACCTCTCTCTCTTCTTCTAATCGTTCTCTTCCTGCTTTTATCTCTTTCTCCTCGTTTTCTTTGTATGTCTTTTAATTCTCAGTCGTCCTTTCAAGCCGCGACTTGCGGCTCGCTTGCTCAGACAACCGAACCATGCATGGAAATCTGCCTGTGGACAAATACCACACACACACACCCACACACGCGCACACACGCAGACACACTTGTATATATCAAAATGTGAGGGGGCAGCGGGATCCCAGCATGCAGGGTTTAACAGTTAATACCCCTTAGATTAACCACCCCCGGTTCCTCTCTCTCTCACACACACACACTCGCACACGACATCTTCCACAAACCAAGATTAGCCACCTACGATTTGCACAGTGTGTGTGGTGGCCTTGCTCTCTCTCTCCGTTTCTCTCTCTCACAGACACACACACACACAAACCTTCAGGGTTTGTTGCCTTACCCGTACAAAAAACAAAACAAACACACACTCAAGGTAAAGAGACCAAGCTACAGTTCATGTGACTGTGTACGTCTATCTTGTACTAACACACACACAATATCACAGCTGTAAGAAGTGATCTCCTCCCTTGGATTTTAAAGGTGGTTGGTTGGGCGGGGTCACGTGATTTGATAACCTCTACAGGACTCCCTTTGGTCAGAAGGCAGTGTGTGTGTGTGTGTTTGTATTGGGTATAATCCTCCACAGACTGATCCATCATACCCTGATCTAACATCTCTGAGGTCTCAGACCGAACAATGGCTGGGAATAATGTTAATATCATTAGGCGGCTGGTAATGGGGGAGTTATCAGGCCTCATCTTTTCCCCTCCTTCTTGTCCTTATCTCACCCTTTCGTTTTTTGGGGGTTTTTTTACTCTTCATCTATTTTTTACTCTCGCTAGGCCACTCATCGCTTTCTTCTTGCCTCTCCTCCACTCATTTCTATGCCCGCACCTCGCAAGGCGCTTTCAAGGATTATTTTAAGGGCTGCGCAGATCAAACGCGCTCTGCCAGGGCCGTGCCTCGGCTACCCGGGCTTCAGCCCCTTTAATTAGACACGGCTAATAACGCTAAGCATGTGCTGATAGCTATCTCACTGATAAGACTGGCCGCGCGAGGACATAGGGCCCCTTTCTACCTTTAACAGTGTTACCTAAGGTTAAAACGGATAGTTAGCAACCTTATTTTATGAGCCTGGCCAGTCACACTTGTTTGCAATTAGCTGCCTAGTTGGCACTCGCAGAGCGGTAATTTGCAGAGGCAGGTTAGCAGCCAGGCTGTAGACTTCCAAGTGGGGCCCCTTGTTAACAAGGATGACTTTAAAAGCTAAAGTTGTTGCAAAAATATTTGAAATACTGGAGCTATGAGATCTTGTGATATTGATTCATTTAAGCTCTGATGTAATGGGGAGTTAAAACTCTTGTAGCGAAGTAAGAAAGAAAGTAATTGTTCAGATGCAATGTTCAGTTAATGAGCGCTGCTCTTTGGGTTGGGTAACAACCAGGGCCGTCACTAGGTTTAAAGGACAGGGAGGGGTTTAGCCCCCAGGATCTGAGCACACAGAGCAGGAAGGTAGAAAATCTCTCAAGCAAAAACTGAGAAGTTGCTTTTTTTTAACTAGTTTCTGGGGTGATGGAAACATCACACTACAAAATATGACTGTGAACAGTTGATCAACATAACAAATGATTTCTTAGTAAATGTTGCCAAGATAAACATAATTATTTGTGGCATATTCTGGCCAAATTATATCAAATTTCTTGGCAGTTTTTTTTTTTTTTTTAATAAGCACCAAATTATTTAGATCGGCTTAAAACAATTTTTCAGAGGCTTCAGCTCCCTCAAAAAGGCTTAATGACACCACTCGTACCAACACAGTTGGCACTAAAGAAGTTCCCAGAACTTTCAAAACATTTAAGTTTCAATATTTAATATAGCCAGTCCAAAAAATAAGAAAGATAACTGGGTAACCGAAGAGATACAAACAACTCCTACATCCTAAGATCATATAGGCATGCATGAAATCAGCATCTGATTTATATAGTCAATCTAAAATACACAAGTTGCTCTCATACTGTTGCCTTGCTTGTCATGTATGCTGTCTTAATGGAAAAACACACATTCAGCAAATCTAAAGACGAGGAACTGATGCAGATTTTAAAGTTTTAAAGTAGGTTGTGCCACCAGTTTCACTTTCAGTTTCAAGCATCTGGAATGCCATGGTGAGTTTTCATCAATGTGTTCACAGGTCTTGTGTTTCAGAAGACCTGCATGACACTAGCTGGTCACGGTTCAAATACTATAGTAGTGACACACACGTATGGTATAAATGACATGTGAGATATGAGACGATCATGGCAAAGTATTCTGTAGAGTAACATTAAGATTATTCTAGACTGGTTATTAAAATGCAGTTTGTGAAACCTATACTGGTAAAAACAAACTGTAGAAATCCTCCAAAGTTAAAAAAAAAAAAAAAAAAAAAAGGATGTCATCTCATCCTCCCCCATGAGCTGCATGTACTGCTAAAGAAATGACTAGGACAACAAATCAAAGCAATTAGTATTTTTTACTATTATGAGTAAAATTAATCTTAGATTTTAACATTCTGCTTAAATATTGCAATCAACTTAGACAAAACAAGCCCAAAGATTAAAATGAACGTTAATTACAGTAATGCTAAAACAGAATCCGTAAACCCTGAAATGAATGGGCCAAACACCTATAATTACCCTGTAAGCTACCACTTTTCAAGTGATCATCCTCATCTAACTTGCACATAATGAATGATGTTATTGGATTTTTTTTTTTTTTTTTTTTTTAAAGATAGTTAATTTACATGGATGCTCATGTCGGGGATGAGTTAAGCAGTTGCTTTTTGAGGAAAGAAAAAAAAAAGAAGAGAGAGAAAAACCACTCCAGGCCATATCTCCTCACATGGATTGATCTGGGTTGAGGAGGAATTCAGTAAGAGAGGGATGAAAAGTAGGGGAGGAGGGGAGGCATTAATTCCAATCATTAAGAACTAGGATAGCCCCAGGCGGTCCCACCCCGAAAAAAACAAAAAAATCGACTGCATGTAAACTCTGAAGCGACTTACCAGTTGTTCACTTGTAGGATGGTGAGTCCTGTGTCCTGCGCCAGCTGTTTCTTCTGTTCTTCTGAGGGGTAGGGGTGCTGAGGGAGGAGAACGACAACATGCATGAGAGGAAAAATTAAAAAGATAACCACAAATTGATTAACGAAGCTTCCAGTTGAAGTGTCTGAGTTGAGGGCCTCGATGTGAACGATCACATGAGCAAAAAAAGAAAAAAAAAAAAAAAACACAGGTAGAAATGAGACGTGTGTGTTCAGTCTCACTGGCTGTGTCTATATCTAAATTTATACTGTAAGTTGGTGTGAGTATGAGCGCATCAATAAGCCCCCCCATACATACACATACACACACACACAATTCATTAATGGAATATGAAATCTTGTAATTAATGGCAGCCAAAAAGGCAAGCCAATTAGAAAGTTAAGTGAAGTGGAGAACCAGCTCTGGTAATTAGGCAGCCTCTTACACAAATATATTCGCATCGACGCCCCCCCTTTCACCCCGCTGCATATGTAATCAGTGAGATGAGAATATGTAGCGTCGACCCACCGGAATAAAGACAAGCGAAGACGGTTAACACTCACGTAATCCTTTGTCTTCACTCCCGCTGGTTATAGATCGTAACACTGATTTAACCGTTAAGTTTGCTCTTTTCTTGCTGCCAAGATTGACACATTTTCACTGTGGAACATCGAACGCGTCCTTGCTTTCTTTTGTCCTCCATCTTAAAACAGAAAGAGGGGATTCCCTAGAAATATATAATACCTTCTCAGTGAGGCTTTTAATCCAGTTTAAGAGATCTTTAGAGGGCTAAATAACTTCAGTTCAACGAATCCAAGCGAGCTCTTAATACCTCTAATAAAGATTTTAGGAGCGAGAGTCTGTGGTTTTTCCAAATTCCAATGCACAAAATCTTGCAATACTAAAAGACCTCGATATTTAAAGGGTTTGTCTTTAAAGTCTAGTTGGTCATAGTACTGAAGCACTATGGGGTTCCTTTACCGTGATAAAATCTCCTAAAAGTCTCACATTCCCACACACAGAGAAACACTCCAAGGAGCTGCGTTCCCATTAAAAGTGTGCGCAAAACTTTAATATCGGCCGAAAAAAACACATTTTCACAATTGCGGTGTTTCCATTAAATAAGAAATACAGCTAAGATCACATGAATGAGTTTGTTCACATGATAAATCATTGAAAAACACGCCAGGCCATCGTCCTCCACCCCGTTCCTGTCGTCTTCTCCGTCTTTAGTGGCAACATCCGGATGTTGAATGCGTGACTCGTTTGAGGCAAAAAAAAAAAAGTGTTTCCATTGCAGTTTTGCGAAACACACTAATTTTGATGCAAACGAAGCATCACCTCAGCCTGGTGCAAAAATGTTTTAATTGAACAACATGAGTTGTTTTCAAAATTGACCTTTTTCCATTTAGCAAATTTATTTACGGAATTTCAATTTGCGCACTTTTAAAGTCAATGAAAATGCGGCTGGAGTCTTTCGTGAACGCTCCGGCAGGTCAGACTCATAAACTGGAACCAAATGAATCAACTTTAGGCTGCTGGCTTATTTTTGGATGCAAAACGGAAACCCGAATGCATATTGTTGTATCTGATTGGACAGTTAAACTGAGCCTGTTTCAAAGCGGCTTTACGAGTCCCCCCCCACCACCAGCCAGCTGAGAACAGTTAACGCTGAGCCACCTGTTTATATATATAGCAGGCGGAAGTGCACTGAAGGAGTATGTGGAGTTACATTAGAGCGTGTGGTATCATGGTGGCTTGGACTCTTTTTCATGCAGTACAATGTCCGGTTCATGAGTCAGACAAATCCGGGTCTGTGCCGTAAGCAGGCCATAAAAAGAGAAGAGGAGGGATGATGAAGAAAAGTCAGGGGTGAACGAAGCCAAGTAATTTCACTACCAGTGAACACACTGGAAATGATTGTGTATCCATTTACATAGGATATGCTAATTTAAAAAAAAGAAAAAAGAACATTTTACTAACCATGGGGTTTGATTTACTCAAACATTTTGTTTTTTATGAAACCAATAAATGTCACTGAAAAGCCTAGAAAAGACAAAAAAGCACAACTTCTGTTGCTGGCATTTATTACTTGCAACCCGAATTAGGGTGACCAACACTGACATCGCACATGTGGCCGGTGTTTGCAGTGTGCCTAACAAGGCGACGGACTCATGATAGTCAATCAGACAAGAAAAATCAGTCTGGCGCCAGCTTTTTCATTTTTTTTATTACAGTTTTTCCAGCGCATAATGACCAGGATTGTGTTTAATGCTGAGCAAGGAGGACAGAGCGTGAGAGGAGACTCGTTTTTTCTCTTTTCCCCCAGCATTCCCTTATCCATGTGATTGGTTGCGGGGAATGGAAACACAAGGAGGCTAATTTCATGCGCTAAGTTATAATTGCATTGTCGCCTCCGGCCAAATTTGTGTCCACTTCATCAACCGTTTTTTTCTGTGCTCCTCTGGAAGTGTGTGTTTGCAGAGATTACACCCGTTATTGTGTAGGTTTGCGTACGTGTGCGCACGAGAACATGTCTGAAGCTGATCAGATAATGTCAGATTTGCAAGAACCGCAAAATAAATTTGCGTGCAAAACGCTTACTGCGTAAAACTTATTTAGCCGCCCGTCTCATTTTGACGTAGCGATACGTCTACGAAAGCAGAGGTGCATTTCAAAGTCGGTTGTATATCTATTTATTAGTTTATCTGTCAGTAGGATGTCATAAAAACTAATAAGATTAATTTTACCAAATCTCTGTGGAAATGAGGAGTATCGGCGAACAAAGGATCCGTTAAATCTACCAATACAAGACGAGGCATTGTGGAGGTCCACAGCCTCCAAGTGCCCTCCTGGCTTACGAACAGGAGTCGCATAAATTCTCTGCTGACATGTCAACAAATCATGTGAAAAAAGATGTCTTCAAAAATCTCCCTTCTTCAACAAGGAGATCTGACCAAACCTGATCAATGAGTCTATTCTGCGCGTCATGAAACTGAAGGCAGGAGCGTCTTCCTCGTGATACCGACGGGGCTTCAGCCATGCCAACGGCCACAGCTCAGCACAAGCACGTCCTTTCTCAATGCTCCCCTCTCCGTAGCTTCTAGGCATGCACACAAAACCTGATCCACAACACTAGTCACACTCATACAATCAGAATTTTAGGCAGTGGGAAAATGGGGGTTGGTTGGGTGAGCGTAATTTCAAGCGACGTCGAGACAAGAAGGAGGAAGCCGATGTGAAGAGGAAGTTATTTTAAACTGGCTGGTCGAGAAATAACAATACGTGAGCTCACGAGACAAGACGATGCATGACACCGAGTTCATGAGAAATACACAAGATCAGAATTTTTTTATATTTTTGTAAAAACATAAGGGCCCCTGTTTTTTTTTTTTTTTCCTTTGTTAACTTCACAAACTGTATTTTAAGGACTCTGTAATAAGTATAAAAATTACACTCCAGGTTACACAATGTTGCAGAGTCTTATGTTTGTTTTATTCTAAAATCGTCCTAATGCCAAAAACACACTGAAAACACTCCTGTTTCGGATTTTCAGAACAAAGCGCTTACCGTTCTGGGATTGCACTTGAAAAAATGCATCGAAGGATTATCTGGTTCCGAACCGGCTAACAGCTGTTAATGGCTAACGGTTGTTACTGGACAACGGTTAGCCAGAGGCAGCTAACAGTAGTTTGGGCCGAGCCAAATGAGGCAGCTGTTAATATTAATTCAATATTTGGAAGCGTGATCAACATGGACTAAACGGCTTTGTTCACTTCCTCTGCTGCCATTGCTAAAATTAAAAGCAGACTACAATACTAAAACAGCGTAGAAAATTGATTTCATTGGTCACAACTTCTTGTTGTGAAGGATTTCTGTAAAATTCAACCATGAAAATCCTGCTTAATGGGAGAAAACTCAGACGCAGCACTGAAGGGAGATGAGAATCATGCAGAATTACATAGGAAGGCAATGGCCAGGCTATGTTTTTCTTGGATTTTGGCTCATTTTTTATTCTCACTGCCTGTCAAGAACCAGGCTAATTTCAAAGTGCTCCTTTTTAAAATGTATTTAATGTCTCTTACAAAACATATATAGGTTGCCCTGTACACGGATCTTCCAGAAAACAGTGGTAGATGTAGCCCTTGGTTGAACTTCCCTATTAAAAAGTCAGATAAATGTGTAAAACTATGAATAAATGCAAACGCATGCAATCG
Organism: Girardinus metallicus; assembly: GCA_903067095.1. Classification (NCBI taxonomy): domain Eukaryota; kingdom Metazoa; phylum Chordata; class Actinopteri; order Cyprinodontiformes; family Poeciliidae; genus Girardinus; species Girardinus metallicus. The sequence goes on from CAEGAE010095318.1 coordinate 64,900, forward strand.
CATCCCTTAGCATTATTAATGAACAGCATCTTGAAGAATTTAAACAAAAACAATCACTTTCAAAAAATGTCACAACTGAATAAAAAGAGATTGTCTTATTTAGGAGAAGTCTGCCAGAAACACTTAATTTTTTTTATTTGTATGCCGAACCTAATATGAACCACAGACTTAAAACAGCATTTTATCTGTTCTCCATTTTACTTGTGCACTTTACAGATTTTTAAGCACACAACACAAAATGCTGCCATAGTGAGCCATAATGAGTGGAAATGACAACTATAATCCAAAGAAAGAGTTTGAATGACCTTCCAAAATGCCTATTTATTAGGACCCCAAAGGTTAAAAGACTCTGGGTCACTGGAAGCAAACAAGCAAAATAAGATTTCATTCATAGCTGTGCTTCGGTGGTTTTTTTTTCTTTATTCTGATCCTGCTTCTAATTTTCAGTATCAGCTTTCCTAAAGAAAAAAAAAAAAAAGCAAACACAAACGGAGTGACGAGCACAACTTGGCCAGGAAGCCAAGCAAGCATCGAGGAGGACAAAATGGTTTTTGTCCTCCTCAATGCTAAGCCTCCAAATTAGCTCCTATCTGACAAAACACTGTGATTTAGATTCTCGCCCGGCAACGAGTCGCCGGGTTTCACCATTGTCTTTGAGTGATTCTGGCTGTGGTTCGGCGGGTTGGACGAGGGAGGGAGGGACAGAGTTAAGGAAGGCCTTCAGTGCGAAAAGCAATAACATGTTCTTTAAAAGAGCAGATGGAAAGTTTCTGCGCATCCTTCCCTCCCTCCTCCCCAAGCCAATCTTAATGATACATCTTCTCCAAATATACAACTCCTTTCATGAGAATTTCCACTCTCTGCTGGACCCACAGCATCTGGGTGCTGGGGAGGGCGGGACCGTTTCTTCTTCTTCTTTCTGCTGTCTGTGTCTTATCAAATGGAGTATGTGTCAGAGTGCTATGTGTGCATAACAATAATTCGCTTTGCAGGTCAGCGTTGACGCATTCGCTCGGCTAACCGCGCACATGTGAGAGCTCAACGTTTGCGCGGCCGTACGGACAGATGCTCATGTGGGGGGGTAAGAGAGGTTTCGGTAACATCCCCCTCTCCCTGTCTGACCGTCTTCCTCCCAGGACGTCCTCAGATGAGAACAAGAGTGGGATGGACAAACGGGGGGGAAAGGAAGCGAGAGAGAAATGCAGAAGGAGGAGATGCGGAAATGGATATCTAAAGCCCCAGGGTTTGACAAAAAGATGAGAGCATAAATATTCTGTCGGATCCCTATTTTAGTCCTATCCCGGGTCCAGCCTATAACCAAACCATTACTGGCCATGAAAATAGAAACAGAACCGTACAAAATAGCTTACAAGTAAATGTAGAACCATGAGGACTCATCAAACAAACAAACGTTAACCTGTATGTTCCACTGTTAATATCTGTATCGATCCAGATATTGGAAAATAAAATCTAGATCAGTCATCAGTGACAATGTTGCCTATCCATAAGGGCAGATCTATCTATGCCTTTGAGATTTTTGGAACCCAAGTTGAAATTCGAAGACATAAATTTGATTCATTGCCCAGACTTCAATCAAACTGCTTAGTTCGACCCAAGCATCTTGATTGCAATAAGACGCAAAACAATTCAGCAACATGCAAATATGCATAAAAAGAAGACACACTTCCAGGTTCCTTCGATGTTTTTAAACTCTCCTTTTATCTCTAAAGCAAAAACAGTTCCACATTTTACAGTTTGGTTTCTGAATAACTGGTAGATCATTTCAGATATATAATTAAAAACATGCACACTACATTTTCCAAACACACCATCTCAGTGTGTGTATAATTACACCCTTGCGCATTCCCTTCTTAGCCATTAGGTGTTATCATTGCATTTTCTTCTATTTAAAGCTGAGCTCCCCGAGCCTCTGTGCATCATGTTAAAAGCCTTGACACGCCACATTAGTGTTATAAAAAAGCAACCATTGAAATATGGGCGGAGGGTGGGGGAATACCAAAGAGGAAAATCATATGTTGTCGCAATGTAGCGTCCCATGGAAGCGAGGCTATGACACTGCACAATCTGTGGATCGCAGACATGGGTCAATGATATTTTAAGTCTGCTTACTTTTCCGGCAGATGGTTGGTCTTTGCCACAAGGCACGACGAGGCAAAAAAGAAAGAAAGAAATGGAATGATTCACAGTAAACAACTTTTAATTAGAGCGCATCTTCGCTTCCAAAAAGACTTTTAATTGCTGTGACCGTCCCGCCACGGAAAAAACCTGGTGCTCATATAGTCGAATCCTCTGAGTCCGCCGGTTAAATCTCAATGGAAACTGAGCTGTCCATCAGGAATGCCTGACAGCTAATCCCGAGGCCTTTTGGCTGCATCATACCAAACTGTCTCGTACGCACACATATATAAACTGTGGAGCCAGCTCCTGCCAGACATGTATGAGATTACTTTAAATATTTGGGGAAGCAAAGCGCTAACAAATATCCTGAAACCCCAGAGTGCGAGCGGACTTTAAAACCAGGCGTTCCGAACCGTAAGCCCGCGCCGTCTAAGCTACAGCAAGCCCCTCAATTTCCCAATTTTCCTGCTCATTCAGTTGAAGTTTCACACTCGTGTTTGTTCACGCTGCTTCTGTGAGAGCAGCGCCATTTCAAATTCCTTTCTGTGTAGGTGGCAGCGACTGACATCCCTTTGACTTCATTAGAGAGCAGGGACCCAGCAACAAGGCGGGCTCTGGGAGAAAAGGGGGGGATTAAAGACAAAAAGAGTAGAGAGTGAGGGTGAACAAAACAACAACAGAGCCGGAGAGGAGAAGAAACAAAGCACCCCTAACCTAATTTCCTCTGATTCGAGATGCTCCGATCCGAAATCAAACTGTGGAAAACAGCTCTTCTGAGAGAGTTAAAGGGAACTAACTACGACAGTGTGACTTAAGACTGGAATCTAAAATGTTTTGGATAACTAATAAAAACTCATGTTTAAAAAAAAAAAAAAAGGTGCAAAGTGATTTTTTTTTATGGTGTTGGTCCCTGGCAAATCGGCTCAAAGCCTGCATGAATAACTCACCATCCTCTTTTAAGGGGAAAATTTTGATATATGCACGAACATTTGCAAAGTAACCCACTTTAAAAATGTTTTTGTCGTCACGTCTCTCAATCGCCTCGTTGTGAAATGAAGACATGGCAGATAAGACCAGATGTTCTTACACTTTTAATTCATTAATGAGCTTTTACTCATTACTGTCTTAGGAGCAGTGCTCTTGTGTCTTTAGGAATGAGATAAATGCTGTTAGTAAAGCTGAAACCATAGATGGGATTAATCGCTATTAATCGATTATTGAAATAGTCGACAACTACTTTAGTAATCAGTTAATTACTAATTGGAGTATAGAGTAAAAAAAGGTCATTTGGTAAAAAAAAAAAAACATATGCAGAGCAGCAATTAAGCCAGACTAAACAAATAATACAAATACAGTTTGAATTAAATATATATATATAAAAAAATTCTGTGAGAGCAGCGCCATTTAGCTAAAACTCCTCAAGTGGCATAGGTTTAGATTTACTAAAGGAATGCTATGACATCGCATTTTAGGTAATAAAATGTTTATTTTCTCATTTGAAAATGGATTGAATTGTTTGCTTATTTTTGTCTGATAATGTATTTCCAGTGGTGGTTAAATGTGAAATCTGTGGAATGTGCGTTTTTGCCGATTTACACTGAATAGAATCATAATGTTGGATTTGGCAAATGCCAATTTGTTGCAACACACATTAAATTGGTGACAAATATCCTCACATTGATTGAATACTAGAATGATTGTTAGTTGCAGCCCTACTTATTAGCTTTATAGACCTAGAGTGAGAGGTATGTCATTTACTCTTTAATACAAACTGGATTAGACAATTTACCTGCTTCTGCTTGAGGACAATAGATAATTAGTATCATTCAACACAGTCTGATGGCTCAGTGAATGATGATGGGAGGCAGCCATCACTGGAGCTGTTGCTCTGTCGTTTCAGGGCGTTATGATCCAACAGCTACACAGCTGAGTGAGTTCCTAACCTATATATGGAAGCTTTTTAGCGTGCGTGAACATGTTTAAGAGGAAGATTTTGGCGTCTAAGGTATGTAAAGAATGAGCCCGGTTGACGGAAGAATCTTGTATTGTTTGCTGGCGGTTGCATTGAGTGAGAGTTGAAGGCGTGCTTCATTAGTCCTCCCTATTCCAGCTCCAGGGAGGCTAAATTTATTAAGGGGGCCGGATGTTGCACAACACCTGCCGCTGCGCTTCCCTCTGTGCAATAAAGGAAAAAGGGAGTGCGGCGCGCTAGCTAGTGCTAGCGGTAACTGCTGCTCATTGGACTGAGGCTGATGAGCTGGGGCTAATTCAGGGGGTGATTATGTAGTTTGCTGGACCACTAAACCTCTTTAAGCCCGTAATTACTGCCTATTTGAGCAAGGGGGAGGCACTCCAAAGCGATCGGTACTTGCACCAAGCAGTGCGGAGAACAGCAGCCACAGCTGGAGGTGGGCTGCCTCGGGGCTGCCTGGGAATGAGGGGGTGTCTAAATGGGAGTAAGAGGAATCTACAAAGCCCCACCGCAGTAAGGTACCACGGACAGCTGAGAGAAAACAGTGGGATGTCCCTAAGACCACCAGCAAGCTCCAAGCAACAATGCTTAGAGCTAGCATTTTAGCAATGATTTCTAAACCTAAAAACAAATGTTCTCTTGTTATACACAAACAATACGACTGGCTGGTAGGACAGGGCTGCGCATAAACTGCGTGCCACTACTGGGGAGTTCAACGCAACACAGGCTAAACAAAGGCACTTTGCAATCTTCCTAATAGAACTAAATGTCAAAGTAATTGAAGGATATGCCATCATGATGAGAGAATAAAAGTTTGTTTTTAGACTCTTTGACGTACGATTGGGTACCTAAATCTCAGATCGCAGCTCTGCCATGAGGGAATTAATTTCATTTCACCTGACTTTCAAGGAAATCTGACTTTACGTAATGCCACTGAAATCCGATCTCTCAGAGGAAGCAATTTAGTGACCGGAGAACATTCTAATAACCTTGGCGATATTATTATGCCATTATAATAATTACCCTTTTGCCCCCAACGTTTTAATTAGAAACTCACTGTTGGCCCCCGCGGGGGTTGGTTAAAGGAATCGGAGTTGGGGAGCTGCTGGAACTAGGTAAAGGTATTTCACAATTGCTGCCTTATGCTCTTTGAAGCAGCAAGTACAAAAAGACAGAAAGAAGAGATGCAGGGCTCTTATTGAAAGATGGCGCTTTCATACTCCACCTCTCTTCCTCTGTCTTACCCTAAGATCTCTGGTCTATCAGAGAACATTTACCCCCTCCTGCCTCCCTCTTCCTCCACCACTTTGCTCTATATTTAGCATTTTGCTAACTATCCATCTGGCTGCCACCTTTTCCTCTTCTGTTCCATTCCATCTCCATTTAACTCACCTCTTTGACAATTGGCTCCGATGTGCTCTGTACCCACATTCTCTTTCAAACCAGACGGTTTCTCTCCATTCCCCTTAATTCTGCTCCATCCCTGCCTTTCCTCATCTTGTGCAGCAGCGGGCCTTATCCATCAGTGCACCCCTTTTACAAATCAATGACTTAATCTGTCGTAACAAACAAGTGAGCAGCACCCTCGGCCTCATTCTGCTCTCGAGAAACAAGCGTGGTAACAAGAGAAGAAAGCTAACAGCTGTTAAATGTAAAATGCTTCAAACGGAAAAAAATAAATGTTGAAGTGGAAAGCTATTGCAAAGCCTGGGTTATAAGGATGTTAAGACAATCAAGGGTGAGAAGCAAGACAAATAGATGGCCATTGGTGCTGGGTTTCAGATATTTGTTCTGTCAGTTCGAGAGTCCAACTCCTCCACCATGAGTTATTGCCCGCCTGCGTTCACCTCCTGGTTCACTAGCTACGATTTGCCTCACTCCACTGAATACACAACCGTACACAAAATCACACGAAAATGCACAAACATTGACATGCATACTTGTGTGTTTGGGTCTGTGTGCATGACTGTCCCCCATCACAATGACTCTTTGGGTCAGCTGGTCAAGAGTGAACAAACTACCAACCTATGGCCATGTGTTTCATGCAACATTGACCTGTACATTATGTGCTTTTTCTGTGGTTTAAGTTAAAAAATGTCAATCATATTATTATAGGACAAAAGTAGAAATTACAGTGTCCCAAGAGTTCATCTATAAATATCAGCTGTCTTTACAGTCCCTTAAAAAAACAAAAAAAAAACAAAAAAAAGTATCATTGTTCAGAAATATAAGCCAAGACAGATGACTGTTACAGAAAAATAAAAAATGACAAAAAGTCATGGAAGAAAGGAGTAATGGGTGAGTGAAGTCAGAGAAGCAGAAGACTTGCATAAAAGATAGGGAGCCTGCACGGTCTTTCAGAAAGGAGTGTTTTGTCTGAGGCGGAGAAAGAGAGCAGGCGAAAGAGAGAGGGTTCACGCATGGGCGAGAATACAAGTGGGAGGAACTGAATTGATAAATTAGTTCAGCCAACGTGCAAACTGATTACCACAACAGCAGAGCCGGAGCATCTATCAAGCGCCGGCATGGAACGAGGCACAAAAGGCACGCACACATTCAACTCCGCCTTAACAAAAGAGACATGAGGCTGACAGTTACAAATAATATAATAGCACGACTGCATATGCAATCGCGCACACACCCAACAAATGTATCTGGGGCAAGCTGTAGCAGTTGGCTGTAAGTAAAATGTACTGAGCTGCTGACTCCAGACAGAAAACATCTACCCATCCTCTGGATTGCCAAACACACTCCAGTGGATAATGGCTAACAACTACTGCTAATGTGATTTTGCACCTAGCACAATTATTGTACAGTATGAATGGCTGAACAAACTCGTGGGACAGACTCAGAAGCTGTTCTGATGAGAGGTAATCATAGGCCTATGCATTATATTATATTATGGTACTGGCCATTTTGTAACTTTGTCATTTTGTATGAGACTAAAAAAAGAAAACATACCTATAAAAAAAAAAAAAAAAAAAAAAAACGTACACATGTTTACAATCAGATTTATATAATCAACTTGGTCAGCTGGGAAAAAAATTGAGTTCAAGTAAATAAAATCAACCAGCAGAAGTTTGCTTACATTCATTTTGCTTTGATCAGGGGTAACAATCAATAGCCCATCTTGGGACCAAAGCTACAATCAATAAAATAGGAGATGTTAACATTTTTGGAAACTAATTTACAATTCTATTCAATTAGGCTAGGATTTGGCAATGGGAATTGGGGGGATTGGGAAACACTCGTTGCTAGCATACAGCTAAGATAGCAAAATTGCTAGATGATAGCATAGGATCAAGCTAACAACAGACTTATCTCTTTTTTATTTTCTCTCGAGACTGGCTTTCCAAAGGGAAGTTGAAATTTGTGATGGTAGAATTGAAGCCTTGAACTTAGTTTTCAATATGTTGATATATTGATTTTGTTTGTGAATCTGTCAGTTTGTGTTTCTTTCTAGCAATAGCACACGTCGTGTCATACAACTTATATATGTAAGCTTGTTCTTTTTGTATTTCAAAACAAAATGAACAGAAAGACATTATTATTGACTTATTGGTAGCTAGCACCAACTCAACATATAATTACCACTGTTTTTTTTTGTTTTTTTTACTTGCAACAAGAAGCCAGATATTCCATCCTTCAAGTTTCCAAGCCAAATTGAATGCTGCCTTAAGACAATATTTATCCCGATTCTACCACATGTCAAACTTGCCACACACTCTCCAATAAATTCCACAGCAATGGTGGGGAACTCCACACCCTAACAAACAAAGGCATTGTTGTAACACCTTTTTTAAAATATTGCGTATGGGTAGTGGGTTTAAATTTGCCTCCAAGTGTACGCTTTCAGTCGACTCCCTCTCTGCGTTTGCAGATTGCCGTAAACTGATTAGTGGGTTCCAAACCAAGAATGGTTTCGCATATCTGAGTTACTGAGCCTCTAGCCACACACATACACACACACACGCAGATGCACGCACACACATGCTGCTCACATACAGCTGATAATGAAAAATAGAACTAGTGTGAAACACAGCTCCAGCACGAGGCCATCAATCTCTCTGACATACAACAATGAAACCACACACTGAACTGTTTCATAGTTTCCCCAACTGAGGTTATATGGGAGCTGGGGAGGGGCACAGGGGGGTAAGCAGAAGGAAAATGATGGCAAGAAGGGACACAACTGCGACGAATTACTTTTGGTAAAAATGAATTGTGTCGTAATCACGATACTTGTGAACCAACCAAACAATGGAATACTCTATGAATGTTTTTTGCAAGTTATGTACAATCTAAAAACAAGCTGCGTTTGAATATTCAAACTGAATCTGGCCGTCGGGTCTGTTTAGCTTCGAGAGCCATTAGATCTCTTGATCCCTTCCAGCGCTACTGACCGACCTTGAGGGTCTGTAAAGTTCTCACGTTCTCAAGAAAACACACAAACCTACTTCTTGACTAACGCCAGATCAGCTCACACACACACACACACACAAATGTGCAAACTCTTGGTCCAGATTTGCGGCAGACGTCTAGGAAAGAGTTCAAAGGTGACATGAATTAAAAGTTAACTGCCCTTGAGGGCTTTTAAATGGTGGGGTAAAACGATACAAGAAGCACAGAGGAGAGACTGGAAGAAAAAAAAAATGGAGTCAAGCATTCAGGGGAATGTAGAGGCACTTTATAAAAGACTGGAATTTGCACCCTTGTATTGCTCAAAGAAGTCACTTGAAATGTTGCGATAACGGGAATAACAGTAAAATAATTAAGGATTTAAAACAACAATATAATACTCATCTTACTCTGTTTTGAAGTGCTTCATGCTTACGTTGCTAGGTTTTTTGGGAAGTCTGTTTAAAAATATTTAAAATTTAATCATCAAAGATAACAGCAGAAATATATCCAGGTACAATGAGACCAAGATAGTACTTAAATACACTGACAAATTGAAATGTTACAGTGCTTAAAACTAAAGATATACCAGTTAGTAAACCAAAACTTAGGTCAGTTGCACTTTCCCTTTGTCAAATACTGAAAAAGCTGGTATTTTCACTACTCGATAAAAACATATCAGAGAAAAAAAAAGGTATATACTTAAAAAAAGGATGTACTTTGATTCACTTTTTTTGAGTTTAACAAAAATCTCATAGATGTTTGAGAGATATACTTTCACAAGTTAAGGGAACTAATCTTGTAATATCTTCATTTGCTGCTGGTTTCCAAATAACTAATCTATTAAACAACTTCTAGCACATTTCCTTCTTTTACATATGAAAAATCTAAATCAGTCAAAATCTGAATTGGCAGGTCAGTCTTGGAAACAAAAGCAAGATCTACTTGAATAGTCTAAAACTGATTCTTGTTAGATTGAAACAAGATGGGAATGAAACCTCCCCGAAGACCTAAAAGTATGTACACCCCATCAATTTAAAAAAGACAAACTACAGAATGGAAGAAAAGATCTTATTTATTTCTCCAGAAAGTGACATTAAAAGAAGCCAATATCTCCAGAAACCAACATTTATCTTATGAGTTGCAAACCTGTGCCATGTGTGAGTCACTCTGTCACCTACTGTATGGCTCTACCCATCTGCTCATCTACTCAACCATCCATCATTCCATCCATCAATCACGACACAGATGGCTTTTCAGGAGTCTCTGTCAGGACTGATGCCCTTCCTCAGCCCCAGCCTCACCATTATGCCTACCCCACCCCTTACCCTCCCTCTGACCCCCCCCCCAAGCACCCCACACAAGGCACTCACACCTCCTGCTCCCCAAACCTTGACCAAATGGACTCTACCATCTTGAGCTTGTTGGCAAAGCAAAGTCTTAAGATTTGGATACAAACTATAACGGAAGGGTGAATGTTTTTCACAAAAGGGTTGGAGAATCGCAGAGTCTTTTTCCGTGAGGGTCACTCCAAGAAAAGAAGCCCCCAAAGAAAGCTTTCTGTTCGTAGGTCCCTGGGGCCTGTCAAGACGGATAATTGATGATGTTTTCATTACAAGGTGTGGGGTAATGTGGGGGCTGGGGCACAATGTGTGTGTGCGTCTATGCCTGTGTGTGTGTTAGTGGGGGTGGGCAGGTTGACTCAGCTGCCGCCTCTTTGACACCGACCACTCCTGCGATCGGTACGGACAAGTCATTGCTTCCAAAGCCCTCGCACAAACACACCCGGGCGATCGCATGAGCATTTGCAAAAACACCAAGTGGCAAACCCTCACCGGCAGATGCACATAAACACACAGCCCAGAGTCGGTTCCTTTCTGAAGATAAAGTCTCTAAAAGCAAATAAAGGCGCTCATTTCTCCGTCCTGTCGCGGTGTCACGCCAGGCCTTCGGCAGATCCATCCATCTGCCTGTCTGTCGTCTCTCAAGACCTCTTTGAAATCATCATGCAGTGGCGCCAAAGCTTCTGACTGCCACTTAGATTAAATTAGGCTTTAATCCGAGACACCAGCCTTCCAATTACTGTACAGTATCAAGATGGACGTTGTGCCTTCATTGTCTTTTATGAATAAATGAATGAAAACACATAAATAGTCAGCTGATGTTTCGCGTTTCAAGTTTGCTTAATGATGCCTCTTCAAAAGATATTAACAAGGCGTCCCTGTGGCTTTGTCTTTTAGTTGCAATTATGTTTTATGAGAAACCTTATTTCTGTGGCGGATAGATAAGATAAACAACAATCACAAGACAAGAATGTCGGAAATATGACCTAAAAAAATACTGTTCTGGATTGGGTTCAGGCATTGTATCTTTTTCAGAATTTCTCCATGTCCCTTGTTCCTCCTTATCAGTACAACCGAGTAGTAGAGATGAAAGTCGGCAGGAGTAACCCTCTGATCTCGGTTTGAAAACACAACCAGAGGGATAAAAACTTTCTCAGCAGCTTTCTCAGGTCAGACAATGCGCCTGGGTAGCATTGGCTGACCCAGGCGCTGACACATCCAGGTTCCAGCAATAAACAGTCCAAGAATAATGGCGTCTGAGTCAACGGTGAACTCTGACCTTAGAGCTGTTTTTCTCCCAAAAATCATTGTTTAGTGGACAATCTCTAGTATGTGGTTTCTGTTCTCCAAACCTCCAGGAACTAATGTGTCTTCAGTAAAGACTAACAACATGCTGCAGATTTCCATACTGATAAAAAAGTTCTGATCGTCTCAGTGTGGTTTGAGGATCTCATTAGTTCCTCAAGCACCCAATGAGAATCAATGGGCTGCTGTTCACTTCAACCCTTCATCATTTCATACCTTTGTACCTTGGTCGTTTTGTACGAGCTACATCATAGATACATGATTTAATGTTTGATATCAACCATGTGTCCAAACAGTTGGTATGCATGGAAGAAATTGGTACTAAGACTAATCGCAATTATCTATAATTCACTCATAATCCATTGTAAAATAATTTGTTTGTATGACATACAAAGCCCTCAGAAAATAATTGCTAACTTTACTTCTGTGTCAGATTTGAGCATTTTTTGACTATTCCCATAATTCACAAAGATACTGAAAGGTTAAAAAACTGATCCAGAAAGTTTATATGTGTACAAAATGTACATTGGCAAACGCACAGATTGACCTAGAGCCGAGTCAAGGTCTTGTGTGATTCAACCATCCAGCCAGCTTCAGTTTCGCCTGGACTGGATTCCATGCCATCTGCTAATGCAATATTGTCTGAATTGTACAAACACATTTTGCAAAACCAGACAAAAAAAGTCTGTCTTTTGTCAATCACACAAGGACAGGACGATTACTTTCTGGCAAGACTATCAAGACCACCGCTGTCTTTCAGTCATACATCATATTCAGTTTATTTATAAAGCGCTAATTCGCAACAAATATCATCTTCAGGCAGTACACAAGTCAAACAAGGCCAATTCATAACAATACACAAAGAATCTAATTTGGCTTGCACTTGTAGAGCGCTTTCTCACAGGGCCACAAAGTGCTTCACAGTACATGGTGAGTGAACTAATACTTGTTCAGTTCAGTCCAAATTATTCCAATCATACAGTCTGATTTAGGGTCCAATTATATACAATCACTGTTATCTTAACAGTTAATTTCAATTGATCATATATTGTCAATTGATAAATTAAAAAAGTAGAAACAGTTCTCTCCTCTTGAGCAAGCATGTGGTGACAGTGGAGAGGTCCAGCTATTCTGTTCTAACAGGAAAACATATTCAGCAGAACCTGGTTCAGGACAAGTATTGGATCTGCCGCAGCCCTCTGGGGGATATCCAGACAGTTTTCTCTAAAGTTGCTGGCTTGGAGTTGGTGTTATTGTTTATTTTACTCAAAAGATTCTTATCAAATCTGATACTATTTTGGCTTTCCTAAGAAAGAACTTTATACATTTACAAGGAAGAAAAGCATGTTAAAACAAGTTTTACCAACAATACAGACTGGTTTCTTTTAAACAGCATTAACTGGAATTTATCCTGGAATTTATCATGATAACGATAACCAAAATTCTTATCATGATGAGAAATTTAGATTGCTGCCTCGCTCAATCGAAATTTATCACGGTAAATGATAAACGATACAATAAATGCCCAAGCCAACATCCATCCATCGCACACAACAACTAGGCTACTGGTCTCATCTAACTGTGCAGAAGTGAATTATATCACTTTACACACCTGTTTCTGCTCAACACCCCCCCCCCCCCAGAAGCACACGCTGCTTTGTTGAAGAAAAAAAAAATTAAAGAGAGGGGATGGGGGTCCCCCAGCTTGGCTACATCTGCGTACACTAGCATTTAAATTATCCTCTAATTGTATTAACGGCGGATTATGCCTTCCAGTTGGATCTTTTTTATGCTCTCTCCCTCTTCGCATTTTACACATTTTAAGGGAAGAGAGAGGAGGGAATCGGGGTGGGGATGTGATGAGGGGCGAAGCAGAGGCAACTTATTGAGGGTTTGCGGGTTGGCTTCTTTTATGAGCTGCGATCATGGCTGCCCCTCGTTACACTGCATATGCGTACAAATAAGAGGGGAGGAGAGCCAGGATGTGAGTGTGTTAGTGATAATGTGTATAAAAGTGTGCAAATACACCAGTGCTGACACTTCAAATGCCAAACTTACTGCTACACACACGCGCACTTCTGCGCACCTCTATGAACCCGAGCGAGGCAGCAATCTAAATGGGAATATGGTCGGTGTGTGCAGCACACACAGGCGGGGGTGAATTCCATCTAATTACTCTATCACATAATTTCACAAATTGCCTTTTCATAGGGGAGTGGAGAGCAGAGCACGGGGCGCGTTGGGGATTTGAGGCCTGAGCTTTCATTTACTACTCATTTCTTGTTAAATTAAACAAGAAAATACCATTTGTGTGGAGGGGAGATGCAGGTCAGGTGGGGCGGACGGAACTAGACCCCACAGTGGGGAGGAGGGACTGTGGAATTTCTTAAGACTAGCTTCTGACATTGTAAATACATAAATATTAGCTAAATAAGTGCAAAATTACTGCAGAATTATTCTCTCTGAATCATAAAAAAGTTGATGTCTCTCATCAGATGTGCAAAGAGTCAATCCAATTAATTAAAGGGGCAGTATTACGCGTTTTCCAGGCACATAGAGTAATTTTAGAGCACAAATAACTATGTTAACTTCGGTTATAAAAACGCTATGTATATCAAATGTGACTTATTGATTATCTATTAACCCAACATTTTTACCAGCATTTCACTGAGACGTAGCTGCTATAATGAGCTCAGCAGATGCATGAGCTCATCCGCCAGGTGTTTGCTAAATGCTGCTAGCTAGTCTGAAGGAGCCGAGTGGGGAGGGTTCTCTCTGAGGATAAAGCTTGGAAGTTTGGGAACCAACCTGAAGGTGAAGCTATGTCCACTCAGGCATTTTGAACAGCTAAGTGGTTGACATTATTTCTCTGACATGCATTAAAAAATTCAACACTTTAGGTATGTTTCTGATAAGTGAATAACTTTATAACAGCTCAAAAAAGTCAATTTTACATAATGCTGCCCCTTTAACATGTTTGTAAATCTGCAAATGTAGTCAATAAAATATTAACTATACAAATATTATTAATAAAAATGATCAATACAAAAGAAAAATGACAGAAACTACCACACAATTATTATAAAAAGAATAAGAAATATCACAATGTGATGAGCAGACAAGTGGAAAAAGGCCTTTCCCCGTTTCTCTTTTTTATTACGGCCTCCTACCCGGTTTACAGCTGCATGTCAAGCTGGCAGCAGACTGCATGCCTTGGCCATCGGTGACAGGCGGTTAACGCTAATGTTTTGTAGTCGCTCCAAGCCAGCGCAGCCAAATTCTTTCGCTGAACCCGTCCCACAAGCATTGTCAACAACATATGAGCTCATTGGGTGTGTTGGAGAGAACTCAGAGTTGCAAACGTTATGATCATCGCAAATTCAATACTGCTGCAGCAAATCTCAAATGGAAGCGTGTTTTCTCCCCGTCAGACGAGCTATGAGGAAAACAACAATCTTGGGAATTAAATGATCCCCCCCCTGTTGTTCCGGGAAACAATCTTTACCTTTCCCTGGCAAAGTAGCTGATAAACACCTATGGTGGATAAAATGAGCGACTTTAACACAACAGTGAAAGAACAGCTGTGTAAATGCCACCTACCTCTTACCCTGCTGATGCACTCATAGCCCCATTTTGCCACCCACCTTCGCTTTCCGCTTTGATACAATGGGAACTCCCCTGAGGGTCCAATTGTGAGGGCGACTAACATATAATACGCTGAAGTTTGGGATCCAAACTTTGACTGTAGTTCTTGCTGGTTTTCCCACTACTCTGTCAAGCTTAAGATTCAACCATAAGCCTTCTAAGGGGATAATGTGCTTTTACACAGCATTTGCAGGTAAATGTCATGATTGAAAAGGCCAACTAGTCATTTCAAATGATGGCAGCATCAAAGAATGATTAGTGTGAACAGATGAGACTGGCACGTGGCATCTGCAACACTGACCAACTATGTATGTAAAAAGCCTTGATATAAATATTTAATTTTAATCTCACGCTAGCTGCCATTACAGCTAGTTACATTGCATTAGCTTTCCATTACAAATGTACTCAAAACTTTAATGTTCCGCTAATGTTGAAAAACAACTTTGCAACTGAGTTGTTTCCAGTAAGAAGAAGAAACGCAATTAAAATCACACGTGTTGACTCAATAAGTCATTAAAAACATGCCTCGACGTGATTCACCATATGTTTCCTGTCATCTTCGTCATTTCCGTCAGTAGTTGCTGATCATGTAACCGGGCGATGCAAAAAACGTGTTTCCATTGCAGCTTTGCAGAAGACACAAATTTTGATAGGGCCGAAAAACCACCTCACCCGAGCAGAAAAACTTGAGAACTATTTTTTCTGAATTTACTTAACGTTTCCGTTAAGTAAATTTATTTTCGCCATTCCAATTAGAGCAGTATTATGGTGAAAAATCTACAAGACAAAATCATTTTTATCAAAATTGCACAGCTATTGGTATCCCTGCTTTATAGAATCACCTTTTCTAGTAGGAAAACACTTAGTGCTCTTTTATAGCATCTCGCAAGGTTAACGACCTTGCATGTTTTGCTAACTCTCTCAAGGCTCCCAGGAGCTCTGGAATAGGCAAGCATCATGCATCCTCCATCTTACCTAGCAGTTGTACAGTTCTACATATTCATCCTTTGTTTCAGATCAGATCCATTAGCCTCATCAGTCTATGTCTCATCTGATCACACCCATCCAATTCCAGTTAAATTCCCTGTAAAGTTCCTCAAACTCCAATCGACAGAAATGGCTTTCTTTTTTTTTTTGGCATCACTACCAAAAAATATGTAGAATTAATGGTTGCTATGGAGACTCAGTGACCCCCACGATGCCTCGACTTGCTTGACTTGCCTTCCGACTCCTCCACTGAGTGTTAGAGAAGTGTCATCATTCTCACTCTGCTTGCTGGTAAGATAAATACGGGTCTAGCCTGGAGCCCAGTGGCTGAAAGAACCATAATAAAAGGAGAACAAAAAGTCCTGGCTTGCTTTTAAACCGTTGCTATAAAGCTCTGATCAGTTTAAAAAAAAAGGTAAAATATAAAATAAAGAAAGGCTTCAGTTACATTTCGTGACCTTGTTAAGAACAGCTGGGATTTTTTCCACCCTTACTAAATAAATGCACTAGATATAAAAGTTGGATTTTTTTTTTTTTTTCAGCGAAATGATGCCCCTGCCACAAAAGATGGATGTAGCTCTTCTGATTTCTTCCAGTTTTGTGCCGTAAAGTAGCTCACCCGTTATATCCGTTGTTTGCCAGCTCGTGTGCACGGCTTGGTTCCTCTCTCTCTTTTTGCTCGTGAGAAGGAGAGTTTCATGGATCCTCCCTTATCCCCCTCTTCTCCTCCTGAAGCTCATATCCTACCAAGTGTTTGAAATCCAACAATGTCGAAACCCCTCATAAGCCTGATTCAGAGTGTAAAATGACACAGGAGGCATGTTTGGAGTGTGTGTGCGTGTGTAGGGGTGTGTGTGTGTGTGTGCTACAAACACCTTCTCCCTTTGACCCTGAAGGGCTTGGGGTGTGCGATTAGAGATCAATGGAGATTGGAGGTTGGAAAAAGTCAAAAAAATACAATATTTTGCCAAAAATGTTACGTTTGACAACGCGTCACATGCCAATGTTTGCAGACATTAAAGACTGCAATATCCACAATCTTCCGCATCCTCCCGTTTGGCCTGTGCAATCCAAAACCGAGAGCCACTCAGCCGAACCGTATCATGTTCTCCACAAACTCCTGAGGTCTGCAGATTGTAAGTGACGCAGAGTTAGGAAAGTACTTCTAAGACATTTTTCCTTGGATCGGCTCTTAGAGGAAATGTTAATAAAGCCTCTAAATGGCCAAACACTTTCCAGCTCCTCACTTTGCTTTGCCCTAAACTTTGAAATCCAGTGCAATTTGGCTTAATGTAAACTGGAAGTTTTGTTAAACGCTCGGTTATATTTCACTACGAGGTTTTGTGAAGAAGCATCAGGAGCGATTTACTGCTTTAAGCCGTTTTTAAAAGGAAGAATTTGATCGGAAATACCGTTCATTTTTTCAAGTTTTCTTATAAGATGCAGAAAAGATGGATGCAAAAACTATCTGAAAAAGTCTTTTAGCAGGATTCAATCAACTCACTAAACATTATTAGTGTTGCTTTGAAATCTTGCTGCAGTTCTCATGTACAACAGGGGTGGCTGCTGGAGAGACAATCAGCCACATTTCAACAAGCGTCAGCAGAAGAAGAGCATACAGGAGGTGCGTCAATGTACAACTCCATCAGGGCAGTGTGTAAGAGATCATCTACACTAGTTTCGTAAGTTTATAAAACATCTTGCAACAAAGAATTTGTCTGTGCCCAAACCTCTCCATCTAAAAATAAACTGTGCTTGCAGACTGTTGTGGTGTACTTCCTGTTTGGCGAAGATGACTCATGCCATAAGCGACAATCCTACAAAAAAAAGATATGGGCACACTAGGCTGAAACAACAGAACATTTAGCTATGTAAAAGTACACTCTGCTTAGCACGACATTACCAATCATGCCTGAAAATCACTCAGACTGTGAGAGAACCAGAAAGAGCAAACTATTCATCAGATAACAGGAAGGCTGAACGTTGATTTTGACCTTTGTCTTTCATGGAACATGCTGGGAATGGAAATGTCGGCAGGGTTTTGGAAATCTCAGACCTAAGGTAAAGGCCCTCAACATACTTCATCCAAAGTGCCGAAATCCTTTTGCTCAAAGAGGGACATCCGCCTGCCAAACCCCACAGCAGGCCCAGGTCGAACTATTTCAACAGAGCTCTGTGCGAAGTGTTGTGTGATTGGCCAGATGTTTGTTGCTGACCAACTAGTCCTTCTCCATGGATATATTTGAGGAACGTTTTTTTCTGACGTGGTGAGGAATTATGTACTTTTGTATAATTTTTCATTAAATAACTCGTAATGCTAGCTGTGCTAATCGTTAATGTAGGATCCTAAGGACGGTTAGCAATGTGAACTCTAATGAGCATTCTCTTTCTTTTAAATTAATATAATTTTATTGTACGAAATTGAGGTCAAATTTGACAAAAGCCTGAGATCAGAAATCTGATCAATTCTGAAAGGTGCACCTAGACCTGTTTTTTCGATATTTACAATGTATTTCAGTTCTAGTGTGAAACGTTCATTAGAATTATTCTTGCCATTATAAAGCAAGAATGGGTTCTTGCTTTATAATGGCATTAACTTCATATTACTTAAAGACTGTGTCAAAATAACAATATTATTCTTTATCGCAATAACATCTGGGATAATTTATTGCCCGGCAAAATTTACTGGTTTTGTGACAGGCCTAGGAACGCCTCTAAACAAAAAGAACAGAATCTAACAGTGTACCTAAAGAGACGAATGCTTTTAGAATGATCAGGTCTGATGAAAATATATTCAGACTTTCATTTTTAAATCTCGGTTACCTGTTGTGAACACATCCCTTCCGCAGATGCGCTGTGATGAAACAAAAAAAATCATATTATCACTTGAAGTGTAAGACAAACTAACACTGAGCTTCATGACGGCCCAGGAAACTCGGAAAAAGAAGCTCCTGGAACAAACGTCACATCTAAACAGCGCCGAGGAGCTTATTTTGATCTAATAAATCTCCCTGTAAACCTAAGCCTAATTCTATCACCCGCAAAATAACATTAGCTTCCACCAAACTATTTGTGTCAGTCTCAAACGATGAGTGGATTTGCTGCTAATTGAGGGAAAGCAAAAGCCAAGGCACTGGCCTTTCGCGGCGTCTCATGCATTTTGCTAACTAATGTAACGAGGTTCTTCGGTCTATCTGCACAAACTTGCCGGGGGTGCTTCTGCTCTGCTTCTGCCCTGCTTCTGCTTCTGCTCTGCTTCTGCTCTGCTTCTGCCTCATTCGGCCTCAGCAGATGATCAGAGAGTCTCTCCAGCATTACACGGGTCTCCTGTCTTTGAAGTGTTCGCCGTACAAACCGGGCCCGAATGCGTGCCGAGTGTTGGATGGTGTGTGTTTCAGGTGTGCAAAAGTCTTTCTGCCCAAACACTAGCAGCGCAGAGCTAGCAAGACGTGGGGAAGAGAGCTGTTGGCGGTGAGTTGAGGGTCACGCGTGACGTGAAATACTGCAAATTGTTGGGCCGGACTCACCGTTAGGTGTTGGAAGAGCCACGCTCTCATGATGTTGGTGGCCACCTTAGGAAAAATCCCTCTCTTCTTGTTGTGTTTCTTCTCCTTGTCCGGGTCGTCGTCGTCGCCCGTGCTCGGCGAAGCCACGCTGTTGTCCAGGCCGTCACCTGTCACATGACGGGGAAACAGGAAGAGACAGCTGCGATCAGACGCCAGGGAAGTTTGTTTGCTTCCTGCAGCTGCCGCGTCTTTCGGGGTCAAAGGGAATAAATGTGATTTCGGAGAAGAAGGAAAAAAAAAAAGGAATTCTGGAGGTTCTTTGTGTCGGACGGGGTATGGAGCCTTCGACAATGGCTGGCAGAGAATGGCACCTCGCTAAATGCATTCACTTTTAATACGTTTATAAATAAACCTTTTCATTTTTCTCCCCGCCATCCCTGAAAACACAGTAAGCGCTTGCATCCTTTCGTGAGGAAAAGAGAGGGGGGAGGGAGGAGAGCACAAAGGACTTGTAAGGTTGCATTTCCCCACTCTCCCATCCAAGCCCGCGCAGGATTGAAAATGACAGAGAGATTTAGTCTTTATTATCCTGAGGGGAAAATAGTTATTGAAGCGTCGCCCCGGCGCATTCTGCCATTTTACCTGGGGTGGAAAGAGTAACACGGCACTACAAAAGGCAAGGTTGCGAGGATGTTGGAGGGGGAAATGAAAGGAGAATAGATGGGAAGCACAAACAGCGCTAACAAAGCTAGCTGCTTTTCATAACAATAGCATCATGGCTGCTTACAGCAACCTGTAGGGCTTCGATAAGACTCTATTAAGGCCAGTTAACCTCACCTAAGGGGGTACAGTGAGACGGCTCGGAGTATCTGAGCGTTGAAAGAGAAAGGAAAAGTGCTCCACGGGCCTTTTCTCCACAACATTAACTCTTCAACACAAACACGCACAATTGCATTCAAAGACGCCCAATTACTGTACGGATTGGGTTGGAGAGAAAGTGGCTCTTCCCATCTGTGGCGATGAAAAGCGTAATTGTTATTATCATTATTCAAAAAAAAACAAAAAAAAAACGCGAGCCTCCTTGAATGAAGATCAGATGATAATCATTAAAGAAACATGAGGCGAGGTAAACAAGTGGCACCCTCAGAGGGTATTAGGGCGCCACACAACCCGACTTTTGTCCCGCAAAACGCCTCCCTTGCCTAGAAGTGAGAATGTGGAGGAAAAAAGAAATATAAATATATATATATAAACCGCAGAAGCAGTCACAGAATTGGATTCTGTTATTTATTGATTACACTTCCAAAGCATCTCGGCTTCTTCACTGCGACAAGAGTTGAGGGCAGTTCACCGACTTCCGTAGGGCGACACCCGGCACCTTCGCAAAAATAAAAAAAATAAAAAAAACCCAAGATCTGGGTTCATTGATAATTAATGGCGATGTTGGCGCTAATCCGGTTGGAGATGACTTTTTTCCAGTCTGCCACATCAATGGAATAATCAAGGGCCTAAAACCCGGGCCTTTGCTCCCCATTACCTCAGGCAAAAGAATTCCTGAAAGCATGCCTGGAGGGCACCTGAATTATACACGCCATTAGGAGAGAGAGCCTCTCAACAAACCAAACGAAACAACACGCTCGGCCAGCTCTCCCTCTCTCTCTCCCCGACTGTGCTGGCAGAAGGAGATACATATGCACACATACTGAAGGCTTTCTAATGAACCTCATGTGGAAGTGGAGGTGACGGCATGAGGGGAGGGGGCGGAGGGTAGAAACAAGAGCTGGCTTGGCATTGATGCAAACACCACCTACTGCGCATTGATAATGCACATATGAAGATCAAGCGTGTGCTTGGCTCAGACTAATGTAACACAACCAGTGGATAAAGCAATGGAGAATTAATCATCTGGTCATTACACTTTGCCAGTTTACCAAAATTCACCACAATGCAATTCAAAAATAAATATATATTGGCTTCAGGACTTCTTCAAATTAATTTACTCTTTATTTTTGAGAGTTTTTAATGTCTGTCAAAATACACAGTCTGTTCCGGAAGTGAGCTGCACCACTGATCCGCCATCTTGGTAGGAAAGTGCAGCACACAGATGTTCGAAACCAACAAAAAGGTATGGTAATGGAGTAATAGATGTAATTTACTTACACTGTTCATAAATTAGATTGGAACAAGGTTATAAGCTTGTGGCTTGTTTATTGTTGTCATAGCAACTAAAGAGCAACTGCTGTGACAGTTGATTACGAATGCCTACAAAAATGGCTGCTACAAAGTTCTCGAAAGTGTTACGTCACAAGAGGACTACATAATAGTAGAAGAACGTTTTCTAGTAAGGTTTATTAAGGTTTGATCAAGTTATAGTTTAAAGTCGCTGAACACCTGCAGTGTTCCACATTTCTCTCTGTTTCGCTGTTGAGAAATATTTCCAGTGGTTTCATCAGTCATTGTGTGTGAGAGACTGGCTACCAGAGGAAAACAGACTGACTATATAACCAGCTAATAACAGTTTGTTATACTTGTGTTACTCTATGAATAAAAGAGCAAAAGAGTATATAATTTGGGGCAATAAACATGTTTAGTGTAAAACTTACACACAGTTGAATGGGTGTAATTAAACTGTGTATATCGAATCAAAATAAAGGGAGATAAAAGGAAAAATCACAAATAGATTGTACAGGTAATATTGATGCAACCTCAGGCATCAACAAAGTACATATATATTTGGTCTGTATATTTGATGTGTTTTTAGATGTTTAGTAGAAGTCTAGATGCAGACCTGTTTCAGGTTTGCTTGACAAGCTCAGACTGGTCACATTGGGATCACAACCTCTTTATAGACCATGAGCTACACACTCAAACAGTACTACTGCAAAATAATTCATGACTTTTTTTCTTATACAGAGAAAGAATAAGCAATTCCTCATCTGCCTCACTTATATTTTGGGTTACGACTAAGTCAGTCACAGACTTTCTGTGATGAATCACATGAGAACTATGTGTGAATTTTTCCTTCCGCCCCAACAATCCTATGTTCTACTTCATCCATCCTGGCATTTATCTTGACAATCTCCTCTTTGATGGCCTCTCGCTTTCCTTTGTTTTCTTGGCGAAAACCTTTTATTTCTCGCATATCAGACATTTCTCTCCCTCGGGTTAGCTTGGCTGAAGTCTCTGCTACTCGTTAGCTTTAGCTGCTGGCCCGCTTGCTCAAGTTACTGTGCACTTCAACAGGTTGCTTCTTAGCCAATGTTATATATATTTATATATATATACATATATGTCTCCCTTCACATATTAACTCAGTGAGTTCATTTCTCACTTTACATGGGGGTATTTTAGCAATTTCTCAGGTTCATTGGGAGCACTTCTTTCCGCTGTCATCTTGTGGGTGGCCCGACTGGAAGTCATACTGTATGTGCCAATTTTATGGACTGACGTTTTAACTCGTTTAGGCCACACTGTTTTGCTTGTTCTGGACCTAGACAAAATGCATAGGTCTAAATCAGGGCTACGCATAAAGTGAAGATTGATTTATGTACAAATCACGTCTCTGTGTAGCCACAGTGTTGAAATCCAAAACATCTCTCCATTGCTTTGTGGGTTGCTAACTGTAAAAGCAATTACATCATGTTTTACTTTACTACCAAATATATCACAAAACTGATATTTTTTTTTTACTTAAGGTCAACAAACCAGGAGAACCTCATGACAAGAAACCTGTTGTGTTTTTCATTGTTGTGTTTACAATTGTTCAGCAACTGATCCATTAATTGATTAACAAGACTTTTCAGCCCTGCGCTCACCACGCAGGCACACATTGAGCACATTATGCAGCTTCTCAGCCTTTCTCTGTCCTGGAAACACACTCACATTGCAAGCTTCAGTTACATCATTAGCCTAGGACAAGCACCGTCTGAGCCCTGTGAGTGAGTTCAGCTTTTTCTTCCTACTGTTTCAGGGCAAAAGAAATACGCCCGCCCCTTTGCCCCCGCTGCCGCCTCCCTTCCCAGCTGCCTGCTGGAAAAAAAAAACGGGTGAGCCGAGTCGGGGCCCTGTAATCTAAGACCAGATTTTCATTGGAAGCAAATGCTTTCAATCCGTCGTAAAGACCGGCTCATGTTCAGCAAAGCCTACAATAACAAACCCAGGGGCTCGTCCCATGCGAGTTGAGAAAACAGAAGCAAACGGCCAGAGAACCGGCTCGGTGCGGGATCGAACGAGCGCCAAAGCTAAGGGAGGAAGGTGAGGTACGGTGAGAAGAAAGGAAAGAAGGCAAATGTTTAGAAAATACAACAACAAAAAAATCATTCACTATCAACACCCTCCTTCTTTTTTCTCCAGTTTTATCACCTGCAACCCAAACCAGACAGGGAATTGCTAACACATTCCTATCCTTTACACTTCTAAGTCTGACCTATGGATTCCTACTTTCCCTAGAAGGGGAGCAAGCATCCATAGGTCAGACTTAGAAGTGTACATTTACTTTACCTAGAAGGGAAGAAAGAGGCAGAAGGCCGTCGGTTTTATTGGCATTTCCATTTTCAGTGCAATTTGATACCAATCACCTCCACAAGGTCTGGGGCTAATTTCTTCTTTTTCTCTACCTCAGAGCACAAGGGAAGTCATGGAGAAAAGAAAAAAGGCTGAGCCTGGAAAGGTGCTGAAGCTGTTGTTTCGGCAGCCATGCCGAGGAAATGTCAACGGTGCTACAGCAGCCTGTCAAGCAGACAGACGCTACACAACGGAGCGGAAAACAAAGACGAGATAAAGGGTGAAACGGTACAAGAAAGGATGGGGATGGAGATTGAGAGAAACGGGAGCGAAACGTGCAAACTCAAGACACTCATGGAGGCAATGAAGGGGGAGAAAATAATGAGTAGGAAACGGTGCTGGGGAGTTAATCAGATGAAAAAAAAAACCCCAACGCGGAGCAGTTCGTTGTTGTTTCTTGGGCATTATTTATCTCAATCTGACATCTAAGACATAAAAAAAAAAAACCTATTCAGAAAGCCTCTCCCAAACTAAATACAACTGATAAAAATGACTAACACAAATACAAGGTGACAGTCAGGATTCTGGACAATGAAATAACAAGAGTATTTATAAATTGGTATTAACAGATTATTGGTTTGAATCTGTTTAAAACTAGTTTTGACGCAACACACGGCTGCGAAGCAGACTTCATTAGTTTAATGCTCGTCAAATCATGTCTCTAGTTCATCTTGAATACATCACACAGAATAACAAGGAAGATAATGTGAAGAAATGCCAGAATATCAGAGAATGTCTGCTTCTTAATGAATATGCAAAGACTTGTTAGTGTAGTGATCAATGACGGTTTTTTACACGCGTACACTCTAAGCTTAAACTGGGCATGCTCAGTAGACCAGATCAATTATCTAATCTGAACTTGGCATTATTCATAGTAATGTATGATGCAATAATAAAACAGTACGATGTTTCTTGTTGGGCTTCCAGACGCTATCCATTTGGTGGAAGCAAGACTTCATCTGGTGAAGTAAGTCTAAGTGATTATCCAGAAAGTGACCACCAGAAATCACAATAATGTTTGAGACTTTTATTTTGGTGAAGTATAAAAGGGAGTTCTTCTCTATTTTGTTGATGGAGCCGACTACAAAGAAAATTATTTGATGACACTTAGATGTCTCCACCACGTTTTAATGGTAGCCATGGCGACATTTTGCTAACCTTGCTAAAGAAGAGACTGTTAGAGACCAATAAAAACAATTTGTAAGCACTGTGACCAGCTAACCGTTCGCTGCTAACAACGCTAAAGCTAGCATTTCCCTCAATGTTCCTCATTAGAACTAAAATAAAAGACTTTTCCAGGGTTATGTAATGAGTAAAATAACAAAACACTGTTTCTATTGGTCTAAATAATACAATTATGAAGTTTTAAGTCTATTTCTAAATATTCCACAAATCTTGTTTTGCTCCTTTGAACTCAGTATATCTCATCTTCTGAGCTGAGTGAATTATCGCACAAGAACCAATCAGTGTTATGCTTGAATGAACAGACTTTTTACTTATTTACATTTCTCATGACAAAAATAAACAAAAGAAAACAGTAAAATAGTCTCTGAGATGTTCGGTCAGCCCGCTGTGTTACAGTTCCTTTTTAACAGTCGTTCAGTTAGGTCAGAAAGCTAGCCAGGCAGCTGATGAGCAGCTCATTCAATAAAACAGTCAGTTACTCTCCATGCACAGTCTGCCAGCCTTACTAAGGGCCTCAGCAGGCTGTAACCCTGGGCTGCATGCACTCAGCGTGGGGAAGCTAACCTAGCAAGCTGCAGTCTCCACACAAGAAAAAGCCACAGGCACAGCTCTGGGCCTGCCCCACATGATCGGCCATGACAACGTCTTCGCAACTACTTAGAGGAGGGACCGAGAGGGGGGCGAGGGGCAAAGAGGGGGAGGGGGGAATCAATGCAGAGAGGCGGGGGTGCATGTTTGTCTGTGAAGAATGTATGCATGCATAGATGTGCAGTCGTCTGTATGTGCGTGCATCCTTCTGCCTTTCCCCATGAATGTGTGCTTCCAACTACAGAAGGTCTGCATGCATGCATGTGTGTGTATGCGGGGGTGTGCGGGTGTGCGGGCGTGGGTGTGTGTGTGTGTGTGCGGCAATTAGGAGCAGGCCACTGACTGGAAGGAGCCAGGGGCAGTTGAAATGCCCCGGGGCCAACCAAGGGAAGGAATATTTTATCAGTCCCCTCACAGGGTGTATACAAAAATACACACTCAGACACAATCCCACTCATGTTTACTGTGAGCGAAGAGACAATGATGTAAAAAATTTGCTTTGCTTCCTTCATTCATTACAAGCCTTGTTAGCATTAGCTAAACCGATACATTCTTCTGTGTTCAGCTTCAATTGGCTGTTTTCTGTGTTCTTCTCAATCCCCCCCTCTCCTTCTTTCTACTTCATTACTGTCATGTCTCCTCCTCCACTCCATCTGCTAGCTCGAAGTTTTGGGTTTAAAGAAGTGGTTAAAACAGTTTGGAGCAAAGTACTCTCTTCCCCGAGTATATAAACTCTCTTGTTGTCCTCATTCGCTCTAGATCCAGATTAGTTGGTCTCTGATAGTCTCAGAGGGACCAAAGCTACTGTCAAACAACTCCATTCTCAAAGAAGTTTATTCAAACGCCGATGAGCCTTTAAACAGCCGTCACTTTATGCTGTGGGCCAATGATAACTTACACATGAGACTGATGTGAGGGGTGGTGAACAAACCAGTGTGAAATAGCAAGTGAAAAAAAAAGCATGGAAATGGAGTTTAGTATTTTTTGAATTGAACTGAAACACTTCCAGTCAGGGGACCTATCTAATAGATAAGTAAGGCATTGTAGTTTGGTCATGTCAATTTGTTAATGCTGTTAAGCCATCCTAAAAAATACTGTGGAATATGGTGTTACTGTTTGCCTCGAAAGGGTTATAATGTAGTATATGTGAAGATCATTATGGGTTTTTTTATGGGCTTCTAATAGATTTTCTGCCTTGGCAGCATTTATATTTTCATTGTTCAGAAGATGCCTTACTTAAGTGTTTTTTTTTTATGTTTTTGATGTGGAGTGAGGGGTTTAGCTTGCTCTGAGAACATCACTCTGTACACTGCAAACACAAATTTTTTACGAAGTATTTCTGCCTAGTTTCCAGTGAAAATATAAGTGCGCTTGAAATAAGGCAAAACGAACTTACAAAACCCCTTTGGCAAGACATATGAGTTTGTTTTAAGTCAATAAATCTTTAATATTTATGAAAATGTTCCAGTTCCACTGGCAGATTATTTTACTTAGAAAATGAGAAAAATGCCTTGTTCTAAGTGAAATAATCTGCCAGAGGAACTGCTGCTTTTTCATCAATATTAAGGAATCACTTAATATTCCTTAATTCTGATTAAGCAATATTAAGTGATAAAGGTTACTTTATTACTTACTAATAAAGTAACCTTTTACTTTATTATTAAGTAAAAGGTTACGAGTGGGTTAGCTTAGCCTTATTTCAATTATAGTACGATATCGCAACAAAAAGCGAGGCAAAAAAATACTTTGTAAGCTTTTGTGTCTTTGCATTGTACACAATTTGCCTTGTGTACAATGCAAGTTGTACACAAGGCAAATAAAGACAAAAGCTTATGTTTTGTCTTTATTAACAAAACATAAGCTTTATTAATAGATGACATTACTACAGGTTCATGCCACACACTGGTAAATCAGACAAGATAACTAAAGCTTCGTTGCGGTGAAGTTACCATTCCCACTTGTGAACCACATTGACTCAAGTACGTCAACACTTAATTCAAGGTATTGGTGTAGAGCAAGTTGCAGAATGGGAACGTCAATAGAAGAAGCGTTAACAGGAAGGACATTCTTCACACAATAAAAACAAATGCAACACTTTTCAACTTATCTATCAAACCTAGTTTTAGGCGGTGTAAAAATCAATAAAACAGCAATCATATAACCCACTATAAGGTTTTTGCTTTTCAGACTGTGTTACCCTTACGTAAGCCAGTTGTTCTGACTGGAAACAGGCATTTCTTTCAGTACATTTCACACAGGAAGACTACGGGAGGCACAACCCCCATTCTCATGGGAAATAATCATAGCAACAATGACTAAATGAAGATCGTTTACAGCTTCCAAAAACTTAGTTGGCACCCCACTGTGATGATTTTCATATTGGAAATGTTTCAGAACTACATTGTGGTTGTGGTCCCTCCAGGGCTAGCTGTTAGCTTCAGCCTCAGGGACCATCTAATTAACTCTCCAAAATGATTACTCCTTCAAATCTAGAAAATTTGCAAAACATCCTTCGTGTAAGAGTTAAGAATTTTCTCTACATAAGGTTTCATACTGTAAATGAAACAGCAGTTACTGATATCTTGTCATAAAATAATACAAAGGCTGACATTTTCCTGTGTCCACTCTCATTACGTTTTCATCTGGCGAGTGCAAACGGTGCCCACTCGCCTCTGTTTTATCGTCTCCCTGTCGCGCTGTTATCACCCCTGTGCATCTCTCTTTCTCAAGGCGCACTCTGACATTATCATGCTGTATCTAGGCTAATCTGTTATGATCTGATTATGAACCATCTCTTAGAATAAGAGCATCGTTGGCACTACCTGCCCCCTGCACATGGGCACGTGCCACGCGGAAAGTGTCAGCCATTTTTCTGCTGCCTGGCAAATTAACAGCCACGGACTTGCAATTCACTCATCTGCGAACTGCGATCTTGTCGCTTCCAGCGCAATGAAGGAGATGTATGACATTTAGCTTTCTAACAATGTTTCTTCTTAGAAACCTCGCCGTGATGAGGAGTAAAGCTTATGAATATCAGCGCTGTACCAGATGTCACGAGCGGGACACGGTTTTAGGAGTCATTCACAAATGGCTAAGCATTTTTCGTGAGATGTTTTTGCGAGGTTTTATTGGCTGTGGATGAATCGTGAGGAGAAGAAGTGAAGACAAGTCTTTCGACTTTATAGGGCCGTAGTTATTCCAAAGGTTTTTCCGATCAAAGAGAAAAGTGCGAGTATTCGATGGAGTCCAAGTGACCCGGAGCTGATCTTTCATTGGCCACTCGTTGAGATTCACACCCTAGAAAGCTCACATGACCCTGGATTGGCTGCTCGGGAAAGACCCAGGCCTCAGGGGCCTGTTATCCTTTTCCACATGGGATACACACTTCTCATATTGGCAGGCGAGAAATTCATACATACACACGAACTCGCCGAGCATGATGGACGGAGTACGCGCGCACACTCTTGCTGATGTACTTTCACTAAAGTGCTCGCCCTCTCACTCTATTTTTTTTTTTTTTCCTCTTTCTGGGACTCACACACAAACACACATACATTACATTCCCAGAAATCCTCAGAGGGGTAAAGAAGGGCCTGCGAGAGGGAGGGAGTGCAGAAAAAAGTGGCGCTTATTGTACTCAGACCATTCATAAGCTCGAGACTTGCTGAGGGGGTTCAACAGGGGGGGAAGGGGTTTCAGGTCTTGGGAGAGGGTGGGGGGGGCCGGGGGGGGGCTCCATTTCCATGACTCTAGGGGTCCCTCCCACCTCCAAACATTCTGAACATGCAGGCATTCCTTGCAATGCGTTTCTCAAGCAGGAAAGGCCCATTCGGTGCACCCAAGAACACTTTTTCCTCACATGCCCCTCTTGCTTCCCGAACTCATCCACAAGGCAACTTTCCAACAATGACTATAAAAGTGTTCAAAACCAACACACACAGACCTTTGCTTCAATACAAAACACTCTCTGTGACCAATGTTGCTTTGCTTCCCCCTTTTTTCCTTTTTTTTCCTCCTCGGCTTGGAGGAGAGATGGAAAGCAATCCCCACGAGTGCTCTGCGGATAATGACATGCGCTGTCAGGAAAACAATATGGCTAGTCTAGACTTCCCTTCCTGCCTTTGCCAGAAGGTCTTAGTTCGCTTTAGATGTTCGCCTCAAACTTCAGCCACTTTGTTTGGATCATGTGACTCTGAAGACAAAAAAAAAAAGAAACAATTGATCTTTGCAGAGATTCCACCGACTACAAAAAGAAAGGAAGGAAGAAAGAAAACTCCTCTTTTTGTAAAAAAAAAAAAAAAAGAGCTAGCCAGGTAAACAACAATGAGCAAACTGAAGTAATTGCTTCCTGTAATCAAAGACAATTCCATTAAAGTAATTACAATAAATAAATAGCGCTTTGCAAGAACAAAGCAACCCTTCCTTGAATGATGACAGTTTTGTGGATGGGCGCTGACAGATTCAATACCGAATGCAACTGGTGAGTCATCTTCTGGCATTATTTGTCATTAAGGCACACTGGGGTCTTGTTATTGTGAGAATCTGAGCCAAGTTTGGGGCAATTATTTCTGCTGCGGTGATCTGATTGAGGAAATTAGGAAGTCAGATAAGAGGAATGTCTTCAAGTAGCAACAATAAAAAAAAACGTGCATTAAAATAAAGTTGGCGTAGAAATCTCACATTTGTGGGAGCCGATTGGGTGTGTTGTTGTTTGTGAAAATATTAAGCACACTCCGTTCTCCCGGTGACACCCCTAATAAAGGACTATGAAATATCAAAGTGACATGAAAAACCAGGATGACTTTCAGACCGGTAAACACTAAAGAACAAAAGCTAGGAAGTGGACACAAGAAGGCGACTTGTCTCAACTGGTCCACATGTTTAAAAATGTAAAGAAATAACATTAAGATGATTGGTTATAATACTTTTGACAACATTTATCTTGCAGGAAGATTGATTAAGTCCACCAGCTACACTCTTCGCGCAAGAATTTCACATGTTCAGCATAAACAATGTAGCAAAACTGTTACAAGAAAGCTGTTAATAAATATGAAGGATTTGCTCAAAATAACCATGTCACAAAGTTTTCTTGTTGTAAAATACTTAAGACATGACAAACGACCCTACTACTCTCATCAAAATAGGAAAGACAGCAGAACATTCCATTCAGGCAAATCAGATGTTTTGGCAACAGGAACATATATACTTTCCCAAACTTGCCAAGTCTGAGTAATGATTTGAAAGTTTCTCAAGCAGTACCTGGAACTGTGACAAGCAAAAGTGAATGGGGTCTCAACTCTGTGTTAGTAAGTGTGATAAGATTTGCATCAGATTATGCTACTGCAATAAGGGTTAGAGTTTTTTTTTACACAACCTTATGTTCCATTTAAAATGGAGGAAGTTGTATATATTTATGATCTTCTCTTATAAGAACAGTACTGAAGTTCAGTTTTTGTGCAAAATCTCATTCATAGGCTTTTTTCTGCACAAATATGAAAACAAAAGTCAAACAGAAGAGACATAATTTAGCTAAAGCTGCACCTTTTATAAAAAAAATATGTTTTTTTACATATTTGTTAAAATGATCATTATATTGAGACAGTATAAGACAAATAATCTGTAAAAGATCCCCCCCCCAAAAAAATTCACGTCCTCACATTCCCCACTGCAGTTAGAAACAACCAATCAGAGTCAGGAGGAGGGTCTTAGCGTTGTCAGTCACTCTCATGCCCAAACCCTCTCCCTTGCTACAGCTAGTTCAGCATAACACAGCCAGCCACAAATGCTAAGGCTAGTCAGCATCCATCATCATGGCCACCGATGATGCTGGATTAACAGTTTTCCTGTAATGGTAAGTTGTCTCTCCACCATTAGCACACTGAGCGTCATTGATTGACAGCGCTATGACCCTCCTCCTGGTTCTGATTGGTTATTGTTAGGTCGGGAGCGTTGTATTTCTTCAGGCAACAATAATAGCACTGGCACAAGGGGAGGGAGCTGGATCTTGTCACATATCTGTCTAATATTATACTGTCAGGACGTGGTGACAGCTTTAACAAATATGTTAAGAGTTATGGTATATTTTGGGACATATTCTATTTATTGTATCAACAGAGAATGTATTTTAGTTGAATTTTTGTAATTGGTTTCTAATCTATCTATTCTTGGTTGTTCTGTCTGCCTGTTGGCCCTGCTATACTGTGAATATCTCCACTGGGGCAGAGTAAAGACTTAGTCTATTGTATAATGACAGCCTGAAGTCTGACCCATTGGACTCTTTATAAACCACATCTTACGGGACGTTCATTACTCTATTTATGGCAGTTCTCCCAGTGCAATAAGTTCTTATGCTGCTGTATGTTTGTGCTGGGGTCCATCCACTGGCTATGGGAGCAGGAGGGGGGTGGGGGGATCAGGCCTGTTGACATAGCCATAGGTGATGGCAAAAATGTCAGTGTAAATGTGACTGCTCCCTCTGTGCCATTTTCCCGAAAAGGGTCATCACCACAGGCTGCCTGACACGCTGGAAACTGCCTCGAGCGCAGGGCACCGACACGACATTAAACTGCAGCAAGCCTCGGCGTTCGCAAACACAAAACACACATCCACATTGACCGCCTCGTGTAGTGTTCCCGCTCCCGGATCAGCTGGGACAGAAAGAGCGAGGTAGAAGGAGACGCACGCTGCAACCCTAAAATGAAAGTGCAGGGCAATGAATTCAGCCTTTCGTGTGCAGCACTTTTTCTTGTGTAGCTATTGATTTTTTCCTCTCCTGTCTTTGTGTTACTGTTTTCTATTCCCTTTTTTCCCTAAACTGGAGACAGAAGGCCAGAGTTATAGTTCAAATAGCAGCGCCGGTGAGAGCGCCGCAGAGCTTCTTCGCCTCCGACACAAAGGCTAAAACACGGAAACTGTGGAAGAGCGTGCCTCTTTTGCAGCCATCTCACTCTTAACTCTTGCTCTCGATTGTTTTGCAGCCTCTCAGAGGGCTTTTGACACCTACAGCACACCAAGCTGCAGTCCAGCTTAACACACGGCAAACAGATAGAGAGGGGAAAATGGACCATGGAAGAAGGACGGGATGGGGGGAGGGGACGGCAGTGGAGGACAAGGACTATAACAAAAGGTAAAAGCACTTAACAGCACAATGGCACCACAGTTCTTTCCAAAAGTCAGCTGAAGTGCTGAAGGGCATTCCAAAGTCCTTCAATGTAGATGTGGGACAAAGAGAAGGAAACTTCAGCTAATCTAAAGGAAAAATATCCTGTTTGACTTTACTTTGGACCAAAATTCAATAGATAAAAGTAGAGGGGAAACACTTTAAAGAGACATCAAAATGGTCCCCTGTGAAAGTGCAGTTAATATCTACTAATACAGCAATGTATGTTTTCAAAAAACACATCTGTAAAAGAAACACCCCTATTAACTACAAGTAAATACATTGCTGTTCCACAAGCTCTCCAAACTAAGTTCAGGCAGTTTAAAGTCAACATGAGTTGAATGAAATACAACATTTCTTGTCCCCAAAGCAAAGTTTTCTTAAATAATTTTCAAACCGCTAACTTATTCAACTGCACCGAGCCAGATAAAACTACCATCGTAAGGCACTAAAAATTCAGTGTAAATGTCATTCCCAGCAACCAGTCTGTGCTCTCAGTAATCACACTTTTATGTTTGTGCTGAAGGCCATGAACCATCTAATTTTAGTGGTGCAAAAAGCAAAAATATTTAAGTGGTTTCAAAACGCTAATTTTATAGCCTTTGCTCTCCCCTTACTTTTATATCAGGCGGTTACTCTGATATTCTGTCCTCACTATGTGTTTGGCACAGGAAGCTCATTGACTGTGGAACACCTCCTGCCTTAATTTACAGTGTAAACAACCATGGTTTTTCTGTTAATAACCAAAGATTCATAAAACAGTGGCGACTGGAGTCTGGTTTGGCGTCTGTCAGACCATAGCTGCTAGTTTCGGTTTCAAAGAGAATCTAATTGAGATTCATGCTAAGTGAAGAAGGCAAGTCTGCAGCCAGAAAAATGTTACCTTTTAACAGAATCTCACTTAAAATGATTCAGAACTCTTTCGCTGCTCGTTTTTGCAACTTTCTACAGTGTAAGGTCACGTCTGATACAACCTTTGACAAACAATTTCAGCACACACGGCTTTTCCCACTGCTAGCTTATCAGTGCCGGCCAAACTGAGACATGCACTCAGATAGTACAGGCACGCTAACACTGCTGTGGCATGTGCTAATAATAGTGCATTAGCATCCAGATGGCTGTTATGGAATAACAGAAGATTTTTGTATTTAGTCTAATATGGTCTGTGCTAACAAGTTGGATGTTAGGGAAAGGCTGGTTAGAAAAAACAATTTAAATCCCTGTGTCTAAGATACCAACCCACTCGTGTGGTTGGATTTACATTTCAGGGGTTTAGGATATTCAGTGTCATAAGATATGTTATTAAGCACCTCTACGCGTTTGTCCAAAAATATTCAAACTCCTTTCTCATTGAATAATAAACTCTCCGCCAACCCACAACCCAAAAAAAAAACACTGTATCGCTGCTCCCCCCAAAACGCCTGCTTGTCATGGCCTTGATAGGTACAGGATGCGGTGTTGCATGGATGCGGAGGATTAGGAGTCCTATCAGCCGACCCATACGCCGCCCTGATAAGGCTTTTAGGACAGAAGCAGAGGAAGAGGAAGTGAGTGGGTTTACAGCGACTTGTTTCCTGTGGAGCATGGGCCCGTGTGGACAGAAATGATATGCCCCCTATGGATGCTGGTGCTCCTGCCACACATCCCCACCGAGTTGCTTCCTGAAAGAGGCAGCCCTCTCTGGAGGGTGACTTCCTGGAAGAGTATGACCTCCCTTCTGTTGAAGAGAATCTCAATGCAACAAATACTCCAAGGTTGCCCCTGGAAGCTGGTGCACACACACACATAAATATAAATATACGTATATATGTGCTTTGAATGTGTGTTTAACGACACCATTCAGGCCTTTAGTCCAAAGGTTATCACCAGTTGGGATCTCTGCCACCAGTACCTGCTCATCTCTTTAGGTTTCATTGGCCCGGAGCGAGAAGGGACGATTGGGTTACATCCCAATGTATGCGTGTTCACAAGTGTGTGCAACGCAAGTGGCAAGCTTTGTGTCGCTCTGCAAACACACAAAGTAAATGCCCAAGCTTGCCCTCCAGCCCAGCCTGCTGTTGTTTATCTACAGGTATTTGTTATCTGGCTCTCTCTCTCTTTCTGCCTTCTCCCTCCCTAAACTCTTAAAAAGGTTCACCGAGGTCTTTATCTCTCGGCCGAATCCCTCTTGCAGGTATCCATGTCAAAGGGACCAATGGGAGGGTGCCTCTGGGGACAGCATGTTTGGTCTGGGTCAGCCCTGGGTCAAGCTTTAAACCAGAAGACTTGCATTAAGCAACTCTTTACCTCCAACTTACTGCATTCCACATTACCTCAGCGCACAGCACGACATTTCACTCGTGGCTCTTTTGCATCTTTATGTTTCTTACAAACGTAATGACACACACTCAAATGACCAGGAACAATCTGGCACATGCTTTACTGCAGAGAGCAAAAACTACAAACGCAGAACCTTGCACCTTGTTTGAGTACAGCAAGGTTTTGAAAACCAGTTTCGGGACACACTTTAATGTTCTATTAATGAAGTGGCAGAGGAAGTAACTAGAGTTTTCTTCAGCCATGTGGGGGCATCAAGCGATGCAGAGCTGCATCCACCCAACTTGTTTCAGTGCACTGTTGGTGTTTCACTTTTCCTTTACACACAAGAAAAACAAATTCAACCACCGATTGTACGTTTATTCAAGATCAGGTTTTCAGAGTAACAGGTTCCAGGAAGAGAACAGACATTTCTCTGCCTAGTGGCATACACCAGATCACTATGGGATTTCCCAAGGATTTCCCAAGCAAGAGGGGCCACATAGTCCCTTCCGTGTTTTCTGGGCATGCGAGGAAAACCTCACATGGAAGATGTTGAGGAGGTATCCTGATCAGATGAGTGAACCACCTTCAACTGACTCCTTTCAATGTGGAGAAGCAATAAGGGCTCTCCATGTAGTTGCTAAGTCTAAGACTAGCCAGCCTACAGAGGAAGTGCATGCCATCCCCTTAAATCCAGGGTCTCGTTCTTTGAGTCATTACCTATATCTGGTGATCAGAAGCGATAGTCAGAATGTAGACACACCATTAAATTGAGACCTTCTCTTTTTAGCTAAGCTCTTTCTTCACCACTACAGACTGGAGGAGTGCCCACATGAGTTCAGACAAGAACCCAATCCATCTATCCATCTGCTCCCCCCACCATGTAATTCCTCCCAAACGAGATAACCAGGACGCTTTAACTCCTCCACTTTGGGCAGAATCCCAGAGGGAGAATCCACTCTTTTTTGGCTTAGAGAAACAGACTCTTATGCTTGAGACGTCATACTTGTTTACAAACCGCTCTAGTGCCCAGTGAAAGTGATGGCCTGTAGATGCCAACAGAAGCACATGTAAACAACTACAACCCTAATATTGCCAACCCAAGACATTCCTACACAAATCCAGTTGTTGGAAATATTTATGGTTAAAAACACACCCACAGCTCCTGGCTCCACCCACCCATGTCTTAAGTTGGCACACTAGTCTTTTAAGTTGACTGCAGGCTAACAACCAGAACAGACAACTTGACTAATTTTTATTAGCCTCTTATAATTGTTGCTCTATAAATACTCAAACAGTGAAACAGATACTATTTTCCACAGAAAAGACTTGGAAACAACCACTAAATTTGGTAAATGTATAAAGTAACATATCATAACAATTATCCCAGTAATCAACATGCTGTCATTTTAGAAGCAGTAACACATAATGTTGTTTTGCTGTTTGAATAAAAGAACTTAGACCTTTGATCTGTATTTTTCTTTTCATTACAACCATTGTGCTCTGATAATATGGTATTTTCACTCAAAAGATATCATCCCGTGAGAAAGTCACACTGGGCCATGCCCAGTAAACAGCAAGGCAGGGCCATGCAAGGGTTATAAAACAGTAACATAAGTAGCATCCAACCCATATCAATGAGGAATAAAAATCCGCTGGGATGAAGGTTGTGACCAAATATGGCACTTCTGCTGGTGTTTTCCTGGCATGAAATTGGCTTTGTGTTGGTAGCGTTTGGAGCGCTGGCTGGTAAATTCTCCCCCGTCTTTTGTTCGGAAAAAGGAGAGCGGTTGGGGGGTGGAGGAGTGTGATGGAGGGGGGCTCCATGCATAATGCTCTTAGCCAGGGAGGTCTGGAACTGTGTCTATAAATTGAATTATTTCAATTTGAGGGAGAGACTGAGAGAATAATGGAGAGTAGCTGTGAGAGTGCGTGCGTGCGTGTGTGTGTGTTGCATTTACATGTGAACATATGCATGTGTGCCGGTCGAGAGAGAGATAGAGAGAGAGACTCATTTTCTATTCTTCTGCAAGGTTCATATTTACAAGTGAGAATATAAACCAACTTGCGTAAGATTACAGAAGAGGCCAAATGTTAGCTTGCAGCTGGAAGCTCCAGTAATGGATAAAGAAAGGGATGAACCATCCGGTTTCAGCATCTTGATGTTCTTATCGAGAGATTCGGGGTATGAAATAACCTAACCCTAACAAAATTTCTTTACCTCTCATGCTTCGTCTAATATTTGTGACATCAAAAACGCGAAAACAACCCTTGTGGCCATAGGTGTATGAGTGAATGTTTGTGTGCGTAAGGGTGGCGACGGGGCTGAAAATATTCCTGACACAATATAATCGGCAGGAGACCATATGGCAAACTGGCAGCAAGCTATTTATCCTTATCCTCTTTGGAGGCTAAAATTAGCACTTCGCTGTTTGTAGCTTTAAGCTGGACTCCAACCTCTGCCACTGAGTTAATAATAAAGAAACACCACCCTCCTCCTCACAACCCCCTCTAACTTTTTTGTGTTTATCTTTTGCCAACTCTCAGTACCCCACTTCAACTATTTTTCCCCTCTCTTAAAAATAGAATCTGCCTATTTTATCATTTAAGAGTTACAGTATGGATGTCTTATCATAAGTATTTCCTTAAGCTGCTGTTCCCTAACAGGAGTTTGTATCAGGAAAGCCAGGATTTCCTGAACATGGACCCCCTTTGCTAGCTTGAAAGAGTGGGATGATGAGACTAATCTCTTTATCAAAAGGCTAAATAAACACAGCCTCTATGTGGATGTGTGTGTGTGGGCAATGCTCTGTGTGTGTGCGTTGCTGTGTGTGCTGTTGGGTCAAACTAAGCATGGTTCGGTTCCAGCAATGGATTCTTTCTGTTTAAAGCTCTATTTATTAGACAGAAAAAAAACAAAACAAAACAAAACATAAGCACCAGAATTTTCTCTACCTGTATGGACAATATATTGATATGACATTACCCCTCCCCCACCTGTTGCTACACACTTTTGATGTAATCCTGACAAGTAAGATTCCCTAATTGTCTCTCTTTTTGCTTTCACGCAACTGCTAAACATTCAATTTATTTATCTCACCTGTTCCTTCTATCTTGTATTCTCCCAGTGCATATAAAGCTTTAATACACATATAAACATGTCATTTTATTAAATACATAAAATCAAGACAATTATCAACAGTCCTATTCAGAAGACTGTCTAAGAAAAAAGTGTCTACAGTCGGAGGCTTCTTCAAATTCACTGCAACACAGGCTGCTACAGGAGATCCTTCCTGCCCACATCCACAATAACTCTTTCATTAAATGAGTTACCACAATATTTAATTTCCGCTTGGGATAAATAAAGTATCAGTAGAGTATTAAAATGAAATGAATTAAACTGAATGATATTAGCCAAATTATTTTCAGTCTGATATCTAAAAAAACATCTTTTAACAGTAGTTTTGCTTTAGACTTGTGTTATTAATGCTCAAGGTCAATTGATGAGCTAATAACTAAATTTGTATAAATTTCATCTCATCTTTTTACATATAAAAATGCAATAAACAGTTTATGACTTACATGTGACTTTCAACCATTGCCAGAGGTGATTGCCCCAATTCTCTAATCTGATATTAGTTATTAGTTATTGTTCTATTTTGACCCATATAATAGAAAAAATGCATATCGTACCCCTTAATAGGTAAAAACAAATACTCATTTAAACTCTAATACATACAGTAATATATATGCAGTCAGGACAAGACATTGTCTGAGTCATCCAACTCAGGTTTTCTATAATAATACTGTATTTAGACACCAGTGACATCTTAACATGAATCTGATCAGGGGCCTCTTGGGCCCTGAGCTCGGCTTGGTTTCCAGTGAGGAGGAAGAAGACGCAGTCGGCAGTGACAGGAGTGCAAAGTCAGGAGGAACGAGCAAGAGAGATATAGAGAGAGAGACAGAGAGTTTAAGGTCATTTTCTGGACCATTCATAATGTGTTGTGACACATCAGCAACGAGCTGCTGTGATTTTACCGTCAGATTCCCTTAGAGCCCGTACTGCTACTATTAGGGCAACGGGGCATTGTCTTTCTTCGACAGCTTATCTGTGCATTATTCAGGCTGTGTGTACTGTACACTACCAAGACAGGAGTTGACATGTGACTCCAGCTAATTTGGAGCTAAAAACAGAGCATAACAAGGAGCCCAAACTGGTGACCATTCCAAATTTGTCACTTTTTTTTGTTGTTGTAATTTTTCATCCAAACACCCACATGCTCGACTGCATCAGTGGAAGGGTATACAATTTTTTGTTTTGTTTTGTCCTTGTCTGCCACATTGATTTGCATGACAAGTGCCTCACCACGCTTCTAAGTGCTTACATTTGCAAATGCGAGCTGCAGAATTTACTTCTAAATTCAGCGATATCTAGTAATTTGACGAAACCAGCGTGTTCCTTTGGGACACGGCTGCACTACAATTGAGCAAATTGCAGTGGCGTGCACAGAACTTGAACCTGAATCGGGGCTGTCAGGCCATACGTTTTCAGATCAACTTCAGGACGCACCACGCGAAAATGTCTTTTGCGTTCCAGGACAGACCGTAAGCGTAACAGGACGTCTTGTTGTGCAACGTTCAGTGAAAATCGAAGGAAACTGGAAAAAAAAAAGAAAAGAGAAAATCTTCAACGCATTCAAGCATTCTTTTGCTAATCTCTCCCGTCCGACGCACAAGAGACATCGAGAAGGCTACAGAGGGTGTGTGTAAACAGTATCTTTTAGCAACCACCAGTAATTAGATATAGGCATTTGGCATTCGCACCAGTCACAAATTAAAGAAGAGTGCTTCCTGTAAACAGACAGTGAGAATGTGTCTACATCATTAGTGTGCCACAATTATAACATAGGAGCTAAAGATACATTTCCCTCCCACTAGCACTCCCTCAGTCAAGCAAATGAAATAAAACCATTTTTTTCTTCTTCTGTTCTTTTTAAGCACCAGACTGGATGAATGTATCCATGTGCATTTGTGCATTAAATACAGAAAATAAATTGTTGCAAAGCAATATGTATATATATATATTTTTTAAATATTTAGAGACTTTCTTGAGGGAAGCAAAGAGGCTAAGTGAAGGCACATGGAGTGGGGGGTGGAGCACCAAGGATGATATTTCGTGCAGATGCTTGTCATGAATGAATATGTATTTCATGTAAATTCTGCACACAAGGCATATTGTAATGGTCGGGGCTAGACTTTGCATTTCTATGGTCATGCAAACATGCCCACAGATAGCCGGCAGACGGACGGATACACCAGCCGAAGGGATGCATGGGAAACTTAAAGTAACAAGGAGGAGAGGGAACAATAACTCTGCTTCAAAACGTGCTGGCAATTCTATTCTATAACCCGATGTTATCACAGAAAGTCAAAAACGAGCAAACGGCAAGAAGGAAGACACAGAGGAGAGTGAAAAGAGGCAGGAGAGAGGGGAGGGGGAACCAACACATACATCCATGCTCTGCTACAAGTATCACTTCTGGCACTGGGGCTGACTTTTAGTGGCAGATATGTTGGTATCAACTATTTACAGGGCAAATATAAAGCAATTTAACCTTTGTAAACTGTACAATGTAGTCAAAAAGATAAGTGGACTGACTGCTTGTGTTGTGTTTCATTTACCTCTGAAGATGAACTTACATTTGTGGTTGACTCAGCTTAAAGTTGTTTTCACACATGAAAGTCCGGTCGACTCGGTTCAATTGGGGACAAAAATTGCAACATTTGTTACATTTTCAGCTGCTGTGGTCCACTTTCACTCTGCTTTGTGTCAAACAATAAAAACCCTTTGAAAGTCCTGTTCCCTCCTCCTTGCCTGTGGTGGCGCTGCACCAAGAACCACTTAAGGAAACGACACAAAAACCTCGGAAGAAGACATGAGCGCAACTTCCTTCTTTGTAAAATATAAACCAAAATGAAGTAGCGTCAGACTTTAGCAGTTGTAGGATTTCTCTTTTTGTCTTTGGTAAAAGACCACGAGTCTTTTCTCCTGCTTGCGATAGACACAGGTATTTGTTTTGGTACTATTTACCCAGAATGCCCTGCACTATTTCCGCTTCCTGCTTTTGAAGCGATCTCCAGTACGCTTGGCGTTCACATATGCATTCAAAATGTGCCAGAGTTCACTTTAACCCAACCAAGACCTAGGATTGTAGGTGGACCATGGTTCGCTTCTTTTGTTCCCCCTCAGTGTTCGATCGGGCATTCACACCTTCTCAAACAAAGCGGACTTTCTAGGCATACAAACTGAAGTTTGATTAAAACGGACTAAACAGGACTGGTGTGAAAGCAAGTGATCTGGTTGCATGTTGGAAAGAAACTGGCAATCTAACATGCCAACTGCTGTACCTTCATGTTCAAAATGGATGGACAGATGGATGAAAGTCAGGAAATCCAAACATTTTTCTATGCCATATGTTTTAGTTTTCCTTAGTAACACGGATCTGGAAACAATAAAAATCTAAATTCATACTTTTCCAGACTGTGTGGGAACCCTGTGATGCATCCAAGCACTCTGGCCTAATGTTCACTTAAACAGAAATTGTACAATACTGTGGCTGGCAACTGGTTTATTGCTAGTGGAAATAGAAATAAACAGCTGGTTTCCCTGAGTTTTATAAGTGGTAGTCATGTTGAATTTTGAGGTGAGAATTGGTGACAAACGCTCAACTTTACCAACTCCCGGGTTCCACTTCTGTTTTTTTCTCAGTAAGAAACTATACATTCAAGTGTCAGGGTATAAATCGAACACAAAATCAAACTGCATCCCTCATCAAAAACTGCTTTTAGAATGCATTTTAAATGCTTTCTGAAATGTGAAAACTTCAAAATTTTCAACTTGGAATTACAATTCAAGGATTTAATTGGGGTTTTTTCTC
Organism: Girardinus metallicus; assembly: GCA_903067095.1. Taxonomy (NCBI): domain Eukaryota; kingdom Metazoa; phylum Chordata; class Actinopteri; order Cyprinodontiformes; family Poeciliidae; genus Girardinus; species Girardinus metallicus. The sequence continues at coordinate 106,929 of CAEGAE010095318.1, forward strand.
CAACTTTGGTTTTTAGCACCAATGGCATGGTGTCCAGATGGAAAAGAACATATCGGATCTTGTTCTTTCTTCCAACAAACCCTAACAGTACTGCCCTGTCTTGTTTTACTCTGCTGTTTCTAAAAGCCTGTCATTATGACGGTCATTGGAAAACCTAATGTACTCCAAAGTTATTCTCGTTCTAAATGTTTGATAAACCCTCATGTAATTCCCAAAGTCTCACAGTCAAATGTGCGCGTACATCTTATCCGATGGGTTTATGATTATTAGCTTCTCACACATAAAATATTGACTCAGGCCAATAAAACCAAGTTCGTGGATGTGATTGAACAGGCAGAGGATCATTTCATGTTAAATGATGTATGAGAGGAGAGGCGAGGTGGAGGAATTCATGCTGCTTGCTTTTATTTTAGGTTCTTTTATTCGTCGCTGTCACCCCGCTCCCTCCCGTCTCCAGCAGATGTGTGACAACAGCCTTAATCCTAAATGCAAACGGACTCCACTCTGTGGGAACCTGAAACAATTTCCTCTTTTTTTTTTTTTTCTTTTTAGAGGAGCAAACTCCGGCCACTCGAGTTTGCTTACTGGCCATAAAGTCTTATCAGGGGACATCGTTTTTCAGTAAGATGTGTCATTACTTGACAGCGAACGCGTCAGCCACCGCGATAGCGAGAGTGAGAAGTTGTAAAGCCCTCAGTGAGTTTGACTGAGAAAGGTCAAGCCTGGGCGCTGAGAAGCCTTTACTTTTCCCAGGTAACTGCAGGTAATAATGTTTGAGAAGCCGTAAATCTGGGGAAGGTGGAATAAACATTGCTACCAGCAACACACAGTCCGGGGCTTTGTAAGGACGCTTTAGAAGCAATTAGACTATATAGCTGCCATATATTCATTTTTTATAAACTGCGTGTGAACAAAAAGTTTGGTTCACACGTTTTATGTTGCAAGAGTTACCTTAATGTCTCTCCACAAGAGATGTTGCGCTTCTTTACCGGCGCACTCAGCTCGGTGAACTCCCAAACGACACTCAGCAGTGCTTAACGCCGTGATTAGACACAACTTTTCCACCGCTCCCCTCTCCCTGCCGATTTGCACACACACATAAAAACACTGCTCCACCCTCCAAAAGGCTTCCGCAGCATTTACGCGGAGATTTCTCCCCTTTCATCTCGTCTTACTCTTCCATTTAACACGCTTTCTTTCAGCCTTTTTTTTTTCTATTCTGCTTTTGCTCTCCTCCCCAGTACTCACACCCCGAGGAAATCAAAAGGAGAATCCTGCCAGCTACCTCTACCTCCACACCTCCTGTGATACCGGCTGAAGAAAAAAGAAAAATCTAAATCAAGGGAACCGCATACCTTTTATCCACCCACAAGAGCCTCACGTTTAAACAGATTACTGGTAAAGCTGGACACCAGTAAGACAATTACCGGACCGAGAGATCTTGCTCGATCGTGTCTAGACATTGTCTAGACGACGCGCACCTCAAGTCGAGCAATGATCATCCTTGTTTTTTTTCTTTCTCTAATTAATGCATTATGATATTTTTCTAACAGAGGAGTGGAACCGTTTGGCGTAAAGTTGCTGCTTTACTCCTTTGCAGAACCAATTCTACAGCATATATGATGTACTGGAAGAGTAGAGGAGGCCATAGAGAGTAACAGGCCACACAAACAATCACAGCTCCCTCTCTTCCAGTCTACTGGACAATCGGACCAATTAATCGGTGACTTTGAGGGGGCCACGGGAAGCTGAACGATTGGACGAGCAGAGGCCCACCGCTGATTGCTTGGCTCCCGTGTCCGTATCTGCAAAAGCCCACCCTGACTCTGGAAACTACCCAATAAGACGAGCGCAAACAGCGGCTAGTCTGAGCTCTGACCTTGTTGGAGGGCACCGAAGTTGGAGGGTGAATGCATGGATGCATGGATGGATGAAAACATCAGAAATATCTCTGCCTGATCGATGGAGACTCACAACCGCTGAAGGTTATATGCTACGATTAACGACGAAAATTGGCAAAATTTGTTTCTGGTATTGTTTCAAGACATTTTGCAGTGTATAACAATATTTCACATAAAACAACTCGAAGTATTCAGTCATATGGAATCTGTTTGAATAGTAAAATTCACTCTCACTTCTAATTCTCTACAATCACAATTTTACAAATGTAGAAGAAGTTATTTTGTTGGACTTTGAAGTTGGAGTCTATACTTTGGAGGTAAATATGAAGAGTCAAATGTGAAGCTGAGCTAACCTACAAAATCAAAAACAAAAATGATGAATTTTTCAAGCTAATTTGCTTTGCCAGGTCCCAGAAGTAAAAAACAAACAAAAAAAAAAACAAAATCAGATAACTTGTAGTACAAACTGAAATGAAGGACAATAAATCAGGAACCAGGAATGTTGCCTGCTACTTATGCTACTCAAACTAAATCAAATCATAAAGCTCTGGTCTGCTCTACATCACCAGAACCAGAACCAAACATGGAGAAGCAGCATTCAGCTTCTATGCACCCAAATCCTTTCAAAAGTAACTCTAAACTCACCTGTTTAGAGTTGCTTTTGAACCATAATAAATGAAATACTGACCAATACATTTGATGCGTGTTGATGATTTTGAAGATTGCACTTGACAAAATGTAATGTTTGTTCCTGGTTTCTCCAATTGGTGACCATATTATGTTTTTGTTACTTTTTATTTTTGTGTTTTTATGGTGTAAAGTTCTTTAAACTGCCTTGTTGCTGAAACATGATATACAAATAAACTTGATTGATTGATTGAACTCGAGGGGTAAATCAGGAATGAAACTAAACAAAATGGTCAACTTAGCAAAGAGACCAACTTTAAACTGGATCTTCAGTTAGACGCTTGTTACAGAAACACTGTTGGTTCCAATTTCTTTTAGCTGAATCTACGAAAAATAAAAACTGTCGCTGAGGTTAAAAGTAAAAAAGTTAATAGACAACGCATTTCCAGGTGGAACATCCAGGTCTTTGCTGGATTTTGCTTATTTTTTTCTTTTCTAAAATACAAAACTTTTGGATTTTCACTTGCAGTCCATTCACTGGAGGTGTGTTCTTAAGGCCCGACAACTCATCTTTTGGCTTGGATGACAAAGGACAAAGTTTTACGCCTCAGTCCTCGTCGTTACGTAGCCTTGAAAAAACTAATTTACACATTGACCTTTTAATCACGCGTCTACTGCTACATTTACTCTATGTCAACTTGCTTAGTCTTTTTGATAAACCCTTGTCCTTTCAACCATTTTGAGATGTCACAGGCTTTGTTAAGGAGGAAAAGACATTCTCTTTCTTCATGTCTCCTATGAAATTCTATGCCAATAATGTGAGAAAGTTCTTCTGATCAAAACCACTTTAAAAGGTTAAAAGAAAGTCTGAGACCTTGGAGGCAATGGGTGAAGAAATGACTGGACATTTGTGTGTTTTGCTAAAACACAAGCTGAAATGTCAGGCCAATACTAAGACACCAACAATGAACGCAGACGCCATCATACCGGGAACCTTCTTCGCATCGTTTTTTGTTGTTTTTTCACAGACGGAAGGCGACCTTTTTTCTACAAAAATTTGTTTTCTAATATAAAAAAAGCAGCCAAAGTTTAAAGAAAAAAAACATGGACAGACTTCTAAAAAGCCTGAAGATCCTACTGATCAAGACCACTGGAAATCCTTATAACAAAGTCTGGCTGCTTGGGGAAAAAAAAAAAGAGCAAAGAAAATTGGATCGGTTCAGAAAGTTTTGCGTACTACTTGTTTTTCCAGCGCAAATCAACCGAATGAGAAAGCCTCGAGCTGGATATCATGAACTCCGAAAATCTCAAACCAACACTTGGACACCAGCAAACGAAGGCAGACACCGACATGAAGCCTAACAGGGAGCCATTTGTCTTGGCGCGGCGCGCTGTACTTTGTACAAACAGTCCGGGTAATTGGTGATACATATCTAATATCAGCAGTCGTCGCCTCGCTCCCGGGACGATTCCGACCGGCAGAGAGGCGAACCCTGTAGCTTTCAGATACAGAGAGAGAGAGAGAGAGAGAGAGCAAACACCCGACCGCACGGCTGCAGCTGACCGAGTCGCCGCCTGAATGTTATTCTGCTTCCCTCGCACGCGATACCAATTCACACAGGCAAAGAGGAGCCACTTCATTCGGCGAGAAAAAGAGACGACATGAGGGACTCCCCGCCATCGCCGGCGCATATGATCTGTTAGCTTTTCCCTTTACCCTCCGAGCATTACTTTTCACACAAGAGTACGATCCAACGCTGCTTGTGGGGCGCTAAAACAAAGCGTGGCTGTTGGTAGGAACTAGTTAGCACACAGCTGGACTAATAGAGCGGGACTAATTAGCTACAGGGAGTTCTCTCGTCAGCGCTTTGCTGGATGTTTACAAAGAATCTCCTGAAGAAAGAGAGGAGAAATAAAAAAAAAAAAGAAAAATAAGCGTCTTTCTTAGTGTGAGTCCTTTGGGGAGAGAGGAAGACACCCAGAACTGATTTTAATGACATGTGTGAAGCAAATGTGATCCTCCCTCTATTTTTTTTTTCCTGTTACTGCCAATGGAATTTGGAGCTAAAAAATACCATGGGCATTGTGGTCAAAGCATAAACACCATAACTGAGGATGCAGCATGTGAGAATTGTCACCACATGTAAGAATAAGAGCCAGGCTTCGTCTCTCTCCCGCCGCCTCCCTGACACTGACGAAGCTCTGCGAAACATCTGCGAGGTTTACGAGTTGTCAACCATCTTATCGTGGAAAAAAAACAAAAGAAAAAAAAAAGACAACATACGTTTCAAGTCGATCCATAGCTCTCACGGTTTCTCCGGCTCTTTGATTTTCAAAAGAGAGAGAGAGAGTACACTTCCGGGTGAAAACAGCGATTTCTATAACATTGGGCAATGACCCGGCAAGAAAGGAGACCAGAGCAGAAGCATGTGTTTTTCTCAGTAATAGCCCTCCAGAAAAGAAAGGCAAATTCAGTTGTTAAAGGGCCGTGCCTATCCAGCATCCTTCATCTGAGCTGCTTCGCTCTGCTGGAGGACAGGAGATGATAAGCAGAGGAGGAGAGGGAGGGAAAGGTCTGAGGACCGAAGTGAGGAAAGGGGCAGAAATAAGAGAGACTGGTAAAAAGATGGCAAACATTTTCTTACGCTTTTTACGTGGAGGATTAAAACACCTCCAGTGAGATTAAACTGTCTTTCTCTCAACACCACTTAACATAACCTTAGTAAGTCTTTAATACTGTTTATATAATTTTAATTCAGGTTCATACTGCAGCAATGAAAGCTGCAGTATGTAATTTTTATGAAAAAAAAAACACGCACACATCACTAAGTAAGTTTGGTAAGGTGGTCTGTGTCCCCCTGTCCGTAAGCCAATAGAACAACTTTGGGATGGGTTATAATGGAGACTTTGCAATTGCCCAACTCATCCAACATTAGTGTCTGACCTTACAAATAAGCTCCAGGTAGAATGAACAAATATTCCCCATGAGAACACACTCCCAACTCCTCATGAAAAGCCTTCCCAGAAGAGTTCTGAGCTTCTATGGCCGCAAACGGTGAGGCGACTCAATTCCGACGCTTATGTCCAAAGAATGAGATGTCATTAAAGTTTGTGTGTGCATAAAGGCAAGTGTCGTAGTACATTACACTTGGCAACACAGTACAGGTTAAGAAGTAATGGAGAACTGTGGAAAAGTGTTGTCCAAGGAGAATGAGTTGCAAAGAAAAGGAAAAAAAAAGTTCAGAGGCTAAAACGATAAAGTGTGAAAGACAAACATGGACAAAGTTGGGAAAAATGGAAGAGAACACGGTAGGAAATGAAGGCGAACACACAGGGAACAAAGAGGGGTAAAGGGAAAGGAAAGACGAAGGATAGACAAAAGGTGATGTTTGAGAGTGAGTGGGAGGCACAGAAGAAAAAAAGGGGGAGGAGAAAAGAGGAGAGAAAGCACAGGGATGCATGAGGAGAGAGACACAAACTGACAGTCAAATGAAAGGGAGACTGAAGTGTAGGTGGGAGACAAGGGAAAACAGCAAATGGGGGGGTGAGACATGAAGATGAAAGAGCGAGAGAGCGGGGAAGAGAGACAACTGTTGGGGAGAGAGTGAGCAAAGTGCCAAACAGATAAATAACCAGCTTACTGGGATTACCAAGTGAATGACACAGAATTTGCCCGAGCCAATATGACGTGGCAGTGATAGCTGCTAACCCATATAAACCTGAACGCAGTCCAACGCGTCTCGCGGCGCTCTACTGTTGTCACTGCGCTCTGATGCTACGGGAGCCCGTTGTTTATGTGGGCTCCTGTAAAACGTATCGCGGCGGCTGCAGGCTATGAAATGGAAGAGTTTGAAACTACTTGGGCCTTCAAAAAAAGAGAAAAAGAAAAAAATTGAGATTAAGAAAGAATACGCCGCATGGTTAAACATGTACGGGCACAACAAAGGTTTTAACCAGCTCGTAGCGCAAACGTTACGCAACAGATTCGCATTGTTGCTCTCCTTCAGCTAGTTAAAATCAGTTGACTAAAGCTAAGCGATTTGTCATGCTTTCAAGAAAATCCTTCTCACAGTCTGGAGTTTTAGATGTGTCTGTGTCTTCTTCTTCTACCACAGTTTAGTCACACCTGAGCAGAAAATCCTATTGTTGAGTCCATAAACACACTTTGTCCTTAAAAGTGACATTTAGAGAAGAATTTCCAGACGATGTCAAACTGATCCTGTTGCCTTATCGTCCCAGAGAAACATAAAATGAAAACCCAATTATGAATCTATTTCTCGTTTTATGAATTTTAAAGCAACAAAACTGTCCTAAGGTGACATTTCTAAGGCAGGGATGCAATGAGATTGTATGGCATAAGTGTTTCTATTCTGGGTATTAGCATTCATTTTGTCTGGTGAAGTAAGTGTTAGCTATTTTTGGGTTTTTCAGACATTAACCTGTGTGATTTAAGCTTGGGACCCTGTTTAATCTATGCATAATAATCTATATTTAGCGACTATTCAGACCACTGTAGCTAATTCTTTTCAAAAAAGCGACTAGCAACAAATCTAGCAACTATTTCTGTGTTATTGGAGATTTTGGTGACAACATGAAACCACCAATTGCACTGCAGCCACAGTTAGCAGTGGGCGCTGCCTTGAGCCCCTCCAACCCACGACTGACAGCAGGCTTGTCGCGCTGCAGTCAGGTCAGTCAAAACCAGTGAAAAGCGGCTATGAAAAGCTGAACGTGAAGAATCAACCAAGACTTTTTGCCTATTTATGTGGCAATATGTTGGGTACTCAGTAGAAAGCAAACAGTTAAATGTGTCATGTCTAACATGCTAACAAACACTGTAGCGTCTCATCTTATGAGGTCAACGTACAGCCACACCAAGACAACTGAGTGATATTTAAACCATAAATTGCACATTGGCGAACAGAGATTACATTTTCTTCAGTTTTATGTGTTCTTATTGTTACGGTTAGACGCTAACAATGCTAACAGCTTGCTAACCATGCTAAGCTGAAGGGAAATTTAATCATTTAGTCATGAATTTGAGCTGTACATTTTCAAAACTACTTTAAGTACTGACATCCCTAAAGGCATAAAACTTGAAGTGTGACATGTTGAACAGAGATTTTCTGTTTTGGGAAAGCCAAAATTCGAAAAATTTTTTGGCATTAGGCCCCCCTTTAGACAAGACAAAATAAAACAAGCATGGAAATATGTGGATAAGCCCAACCTATGCAGGAGTGCTCTAGACTGATCATTCGAAACATAGTTTGTGATTAGTAAAATCTTTACCGCATTTGTGAGAAAAAAAAGACACTTTTTAAAAACAAAACGTCAAATAACATTTTTTCAGAGGTCGTTATATTATTACATCCTGAACCATCATCTAAAACCTGAAGTTGTTAAAGCAATTTGAACAAACTCAGCTATGTTATTTTTAAATAAGCTGACCAGAAGTTATATTTATACACGTCTAAATTCATCACAGAATTCAAAACACACAGGCACATACACACACAGATGCTCACTACTCCACATTTTACCCTCTAATGAAGTCCAACGGCAAAACAAAAACCTACGAGAGCCCAGACAGAGTTAGGAAAACAGAGATGTGAGGTGACAGGGAGATGATGAGACAGAGTCATTGTAGTATAAGGAGCCAGTCTATAATTGGAAAGATGTGAAAAATGAAGTGTCAGTTTGGTCAATAAGGGGCAAAGGTCGCAGAGGCAGGAGCCCAAACTCGGCACAGAGCATGCTCATTAGAGCGACCAATCAGCTCTTGGCTGGCTGCTCCCAGACTATTACGCATCAAAGGTAGAGGAGCGGACACACACTTGTACAATGTCTCTTTGTCTAAGGCCTGGTAATTTCAGGGCTCTTTCATCAGACCGTTCCCCTCTTCCACATGATCTATTTTTCATTTCTTTCTAAGCTAAATGTCTGAGCCCTCAGTGTTGACCAGTGCTGGCAAAAAAAAAAAAAAAAGAAGAAGCAGGATTTCAGTTGGAAACACGGTGTGGGAACGCGTGTGTTGACTTTGTAAGGCATGGCAGCGTTCTCTGCTCCTATCCAGGCTCTGCCTCCTGGCACAGGCAACCCTGCAAACTGCTCGCCCTGACATCAACCTCAATAATACATAAAGTTGCGTTTCTGTGTGCAGTTGGTTTGCAGCGTCAATCCCAACACAACCAGCGCGCTGTTTCTGTCTGCCTCTTTTAAAATGCACAATGCACCAACGGACAAAGGAAGAGAAGGTCAAATCTAGGGTTCTAGGCACAAAAACGAGGAGAATCCGATTCCATCGACTTCTGAGAGAATCTACTGAAGCTCAAAGAATGTTAGGAAGACAGCATGTGTAACATTCCTTCATCCACAACGGGAATACTTATCAGTTCAAAAAAGTGAATGTGAAATAAGAGGTAAGGAACTTTTCTCTTTTCGCTCATTTTTCAAGCAGTTGAACTCTTACCCTGTTCGCTGCTGTTGTCCCCGCTGTGAGACGTGTGTCCGCCGCTGGACGGTCCCGGTGTGCCTCCGGAGCGCGTGGACGCTGTGTCGTCGTGGTCTCTGTTCCAGGATGTCTGTTCAGGAGAGAGACAACCAAAGAGACGGCCATTTTTAATACTTCTATTGGTTGTTGTTTTTGTTTTTAATCAATTTTCATTTGTGAATTGAATGTAGATATGTAAAGGTGCACCAATTAAGGTAATTCTCACTTCTATTTTCCTTTGCCAGTCATACTTTTGACTGATTTTGTTATTTTCCCCTTTCCCTCAAATACCATTACACATAAAAGACAAAAAAAACCTGTTTTGAGTCCATCAGAAAAAGAAGAATCTGTATTTATAATTTGTTTCTATGTCAAAATACATATCCCTATCAATAGTTTTACTGTATGATGTTCGTGGAGGCATTTACAGGTTAAATCTTGTTCTTTAATTTGATGTATTTCAAGCAAAGGAAGCCCTCGCTACTACAAAATAAAACTCACCCAGAGCCACAAAAAGCCATTTTCTAAACACAGTACCTCTGGCTAAAGTGTTTTATTGTGAAAGCTGGAAAAATAAACTAAATTGTATTTCTATTTTCAGATTGTCCTTGGATCTCTGATCAGCATGTCAAATAATAACAACAAAAACAACTTTTGAAAAGTTTAAAATATAGTTTGATTCCGGACTCTGTTTTATTGATCGGAGCATTTACAGAACAGTGGCATAAAAACAGACAAAAATTCAAACTTAAAAATGAACTCATGATTCAGTCTAAAGCTCACCCTGCAGTCCATGAGGCCCTACAACCTTTTTTTTTTTTTTTCACAAAATGCAGATTATTAGACGTTTCTCAAAAAGGCCGGTCCAGATCAATAGAGAGCAAACATGTTGCTTCAGTTCCCAGATTTCTGAAGCATGCAATCCGTGGCCGCCTCCATTTGCTCCAAACCACTAGCAGATGAAAATACGAAACAGCTACAGCTTAAGATAGGTTACGGCAAGCGCCAGGGAGTGATGTCATCCGAGCAGAGAGGGAGAGAGCAGAAGGTAAATAACTCAGGCATTCCCCCATCGGTACAAATTCTCTGTTTGGTCCAAAAATGAAATAAAAATAATATATATTTAAAAAAATAAAATAAAAATGACGACCACTCGCACTAAAATGGAGCTAGATTTCATTTTGGGCACGGCAAAAGCAAAATTAAATAAGCAAACGCTTTTCCGTAATCTTTCCTTAAACAAAATGAAATGCAATACCGATCCGGCAGAGTCTGAATGAAAACAAATGAAAATGTTTGAACGTAGCCAACTTCAAGAACAAAAAAAAAACAACTTTATGACGCAAAACTGATGGTCTCCAGCCCCCCAACCTCCCCCTATTTAGCTACCGACTGGACAAGAGCTGGAGTTTATATGTAGCAAGCCGGTTCCATGTAAGGCCAGATGAGGGTCATCTGCACACTGGACAGTGGTTAGCAAATGGCCCAAATGCGACTGAAAACATTATGACCACACACCGCAAATAGTGTACATACAATAAATCACACAGTTATTGACACGTCGAAGCCTTCATCGCACTCATACATGCAGATTTACTGCCTCGCAAAAGTATTCACTGCCCCTTGAGACTGTTCTGCTCAGAAAGCCACTTTTATCCCCACCACTACAAACTAAAACACGCGTTAAACAATTTTGTAAATACGTAGTACGTCTAGCTAAAGTGTTTTATTACAAAAGCTAACAAAATTAAGCTAAAATTCATTTTCTCAGATTTTAAAATAACAAAATAACGTGAATCCTCTATTTTACAAGCTTGTTGTGGATGTTACCTCATGGAAATACTCATAAGATGACAATTTCTTGTTGCATTCATAATCAAAACCATTTCATTTTCGGTTTGGTAAGAGCTGCATAGTTGTAAGAAGGTCGAGGAAAAGGAGACATGGAAGACCTGCACAACATCAGGAAAATGCTACAATGTGACAATAATATTTAGGGCTAATTAAAAATTTTCCATCTCGTCTCTTACTTTATCGTAATACACGAGCCTCACAGTTCACTGTGAGAGATGTAAGGAATCTCTGTGTAACATAAGCCACGTGTTCTTTTAATGCTAAAAACATAGTAGATTGTGGGGCAACAAAAAGGAAACAAATCCATTTCAGAGAAACAGCAAAAATGTGGAAGAAGACCCTCTGGTCAGATGAGGTCAAAATTGAACCTGAACACACCATCCTCACTGAGAAACTCCTGTCTTTTACTGACTTGTATTCACACGCTGGAGTGAAGCTTCACTTTCCAGCAGCACAAAAATCATAAACATGGAGCTACAGCTGCTAGTTTAAATCCAAACATGTGCTATGAGGGCCTAGTTAAAGCCTGGATGTGAACCCAGTAGAAAATCTGTGCAAAAACTTGAAATTTGATGTCCACATATTAGGGATGCACCGATTCACTTTTTTCACTTCCGATACGGATACCAATATCTGAGGCTTATCATCGGCCGATACCGAAAAACAGAGCTGAATTTAATTAAAATGTTTCTTTTTTTTTAAAAAAAAAAAAAACACTGACGCAAATTACAAAAAGACAAATTAATTTGATAGCTGAACTAGTACTTGATAGCTTCACACATGTAAAAACAACTTTAATTTGTTCAATTAGGAGTGCAACAGCCAAAGTAAAATAAATAATAAAGAAACTGAAACTGACAAAAACAATACTACTCTGGTCAACCGTAAAAAAACAAACAAAAACATAACAACAGCTAACCTTTTAAATGGTTCAAAATGTGCAAGATAATGTAAAATAAATAATAAAACATAAGGTCGTTACAAGCACAATGCATTGAATTAGACTGAATAGATGCGCACACTGTCACCGATTCCCAATCCAAAATTTTTTTCAATATCAGGACCGATACAGGTATTGATATCGGATCAGGTGCATCTCTACCACAGACGCTTTCCATCCTGTCCGATCGGCACGCCGCACTTTGGACTCCGACAAAATATTGGAATTCTTCCGCTTCCCTTTCATCATTACTTTAGTTCGTCCATCACACAAAATTCCACCGAAACACATGAAAGTTTGCGCTGTGGCGTGAACAGAACGCCACAAAACTCAACAGAGACGACTGCTTTGGCACCACGCTGCACATGAACGTACACAAAAAGAGCAAAGAAAGCGCACGGGCCCTGCCGAACACACAAAAGCTGCTACATGTGAGTGAAACCAAACCAGATGTCTCCCGGCGCTCTGCGAAGCAACATTAGTGCTGAAGACAAGGGTGAGAAAGGAGACGTCACAGGAGAAGGGAAACGGAATCAAATGTCTCCGAAACGACTCCATATCAAAAAAAACAAACACAACGCAACGCAAACGCTTATCGAGCCTCCTCCACCGAACGCCTGCCTATCTTTGCTCTGCGAAATCAAATGAGGCAGATATCAAAGTGGGGGGTGGGGGGGTACACGTGTGCTTTTAGGTCGTTTTGTTACGAAATGAGTGATAGAAACCCGCTAGGAGGACGAGAAGAGGGGAGAGGAGAGGAACGCTGTGGGAATGGGAACAACTGGTTTCAATTGGGACGCTGCAATTGGCGCTGCTGCCGTTGAGTGAAGGGTTTGGAGTTGATTTTTGCTTTATTAAAATAAAAGAAGACATTATTTCATGACATGGGATTTGTTTAAAACAGAGTGTAGACTTGAGCGGAGAAAATACAAGTCAGCAAATTCAACACATTTGGAGCGGATTAGAGCTGCTTTGATGTTCCCAGGCTATGAAATTATAATCCAGTGATTACATGGACGATATAATCGTTTTCCAAATTAGACTCTGAGGCTTTTCAATAAAGACTGAAGTTCCTGGGACAGGGAGAGGGACGCTGATTTTAACGGGGATAAGAACCACGATGATTGTTTTGTTTTTTTGTTTTTTTTTGTTTCGACTCTTTAGATGTTCTTATTTGCTGACCGTGGAACAAGAGGGAAAAAAAAATGAAACACCCATGCATGACCGAGTGACTCCAGAGTACATCAGAAGTGAGGTAATCCAGACCACATGCTCAAAACACAAACAGTTAACGGCAGCTTTTGCCAACTCTTTCCAAATCTGCTGTGTTTAAAAAATAAAAATAAAAAAAAAAAAGAGGGAGAGACAGAGAGAGAAAAAAGAAGGAAAAAAGCCGAACATGTTTATTCAGAGCTTCGTAAAGAGGAATAGTACAGCACCCACCCCCGGGGATGTCGAGCGGTGAGAAGTGAAAAAACCCGAGAGCGTCAGCTTGTGAAAAAGGATGTGATTTCCCTTTTTTTTTTTTTTTTCCTTGTCCTTTTTGTTGTAATTCTCTAACAAATTCCATTTGAAAATATAATTAGAACGAAGGAGCGAAAAAAAAACAGAGGGGAAAACGGCAAAAAAAACTACCGCATTAGCTGTAATTGAACAAAAGAGCGCTTTGCCTGCTGGGAGGTGGCCACCGAGGCCCCAAGGGAAACAGGGCGGGGCCGAGACGGGGCCCTGGTGGCATCTCTGCGGGGACGGGAGAGAGGGAAGGGGAAGGAGGGGGGAGTTTATTTATAATCACAGGCCGCCCTTTGGATGGAACGGGGCCCAGCTCTGATCTAACACGCAATTAATACACACACGGCTGAGATAACACAACCGGTGCACACAAGGCTGCGCAGCATGTGTGTGTTCTCAAACACACTTCTCTTGCTTGGTCACTTAGCTTGCACAAACACACGCATACAAATACTTTTTTTTGTATTCCGCAAACACATGCACACCTGCCATAATAACAAAAGCGCTCACCTTGACCAGAAAAAACACAAACACACACACTTACCCTGTGCTAACAACAGTTTAAAAGCACCAAAAAGAAGAGGGACACCTTGAATGTATGTAAATTCAGAGGATGAACAGATGAGTAAACAGAAACAGAGAGAAGGAGGAGGGGGGGAGGACGAAGAGGGGGAGGAGGAGGAGCGTCCCTCCGTGCCCAAGGCTTCACACTTGATTCATTCTGTTCGCTTAATGAGCCGCCGTGGTCTCTCGCTCACAAAACACCTTCCTCCCCTTAAAATTTCTCAACCTGCTCCATGTCTCCTGCTCAGGATAAAGATTAATTCAATGCCTAATTGTTCAGTAAATTCAATTTTCCACATTCTATTCTGCCTAGATTTAGCTAAACTTCTTAAATCTTCCGCGCCAAGCTAAGGGAGCCCTGTTTCTTTTTTTTTTTTCTTTTTTTTTGAGCCACACATACCTTTTCCCTTTTTTCTTCCCCCCACCCTCCTCATCCGCTCCTTCATCCCTCCTAATTCGCCGTGAAAAGATTTTCCTTGCTGGAAATTCTGATTCCGCTATGATCGGTGAGGCATTCCAATCCGATGCGTTCTCATTGTGCCTCGTCTAAGATGCGAGAGGGGGCTTCCCTTTCTCGCCTTGCCAGACCCCCATATCATACAAGCGCTCATGCAAGAAATGCTGCCTTGCCAATTCATTTGCAATAATAAAGAAAATGGTTGGGGTTGTTGTGCTTTGCCACCCAGCTCTTCCCTCTTGTTTTTGTACCCAAAATATCTTTTCTGATGTTATGGATATTTACAGGAGAAGACAAATTTGTTGGCACCGCTGGTAAAGATGTGTAAAGAATTTTTAATTTCAGTACTATAATCTCACTCTAAAAAATTCAGCTTAATCCAACCTTTTACTGTGAGTACATTTCGGTATTGATCCGATACAAAGTGAATACGGGGCCAGCGTTGTCGATACCGATACCATTATCGATACTGATGCTTTTGAGTATTTACATCTAATATGTCGTCAAATGTCTGACCTTGAGTTTTTGTGGTTTTTCCTTTGAATTATTTAGTTAAACCCCATCAGAGAATTTGGAGTAGATTTATTAGAGTCTTCAAAATACTATAAGAATATACTAACATGATATGTAGGAACTACAGAAAAACTAAACAAATTAGTGTGAATGTTCTTTCATAGCTGAACAAGGTGCAAAGCAATCCCTATTTCAGATCAAATCTAAAAAATATTTTTTTTGAGGTAGAGTTGAGAAACTACGACACAAAACTAAAAGAATATTTCAACAAGGAATCTGAAACCACAATACCGGCCTTACCATGCTAGTATCGATCCGATACTGATATTGACATGTTATCGATATTGATAATTATAATCGATCCGCCCACCTCTAGCTTTTGTTGCTAAGAAGTCCAACACTATCCCACTGTCTCACTCCACAAATCTATTTGATGACGTGTGCGTGTTAAACTAAGCAAATAACGCTCTGCCATCATCTTCCTTTGCATTTAACATTATATGATACATCAGAGGTTCCCAAACTGTGGGGCGCACCCCCTAAGGGGGGGCGCCGTGCCATTGCAGAGGGGCGCAGGAAGTGGTATGGATGAATGGAAAACAATCAAACAAAAAAAAACAACGATGTAGGGCAGGCTGAAAAATTCTGTTGCATGATCGTCACCACACACTAACCTAATCTAAATTTCTAAACTAATCAATATTCACTCGCCTCAGTATAATAAAAGCTTGAAACTGACACCTCGCCATGTTTTCTGATTAATTTGGCCAATGGGTGCCTGAGAACTCATAGAGCTTAGAGATTTCCTTCCGAGATAGTCACGCTATCTCAACGCTGAAAAAAAAAAATGAGGCAAAAGTAACAAACCCTGCTGTCCTGACACAGCAGAACACTGCAAATTCCACACCTTTTATCCCAACACTAATGAACTATTCAGAACAGAAGTGCATGGAGAGTAACACACGTACTCCGAGGAGGTGAAAGACATGGTGTTCCCCCAATTCCCCTTCATATCCCCACATAGCACGTGTGTTTTTATTATGTTAGTTTACTCATCAGCAGGTTCACTTTAAGCTGACAAAAGCACAGAGTTCCTGTTAAAGTTGGTTTAAAATGGTAGGACAAAAAAACAATTTTTCTGGCATCCTCCCTAAACCCCATTTGGCAGATAGATAGCATTTAATAATA
>CAEGAE010095331.1:0-13164 GCA_903067095.1 Girardinus metallicus
TCACCCATGAGGGCCAATCACTGATCATTGCCTGGATTGGCTGTTAATTTTTCGAGTTATGTATAAAGGTTATTTTGTGATCTGGCAAAATTAAGAAATGATCTGGTAATAAATTCACCTAATTTAGACATAAACATGCAAAATACCTGCAGGCACAATACCACGGCTACTCAGTCCAAAGGACAACTGAGGAACCTACAACCAGTAAAATAATATTTAACAGTAAGGCTCTCAGTACATAAATTATACGAGTCAAATAAATCTCACAACACTTCACTAATAATGTCAAGAAAAAAGGAGTCAATGCAAGTTGCATCAAAATAAACAATCCTGACTTGTTCAATCGAAACTTCCTGATAGCGGTTAGCTGAGTAATGCTGGTTCTGATTGGCTGGTTCTGACTGAGCTGAATAATTCTGCAGAACAGGGAGGAGGCAGAGGAGATCGGTGTTTTTTTCAGAGATGGTCTATCTCATGTTAAGACTTGCGAAAGTTTTAATACATATGTAAAATCATTTTTTTGTTTGTTTGCTTAAGTTACATGCTGCAGCTTTATCAGAAGTTTGGTGTGAGAGTTCACTGCTGGGTGGAGCAGAAGCTAAGCTACATCTGTGAAACATTACTACCAGTAGTGCGTAGCTATGAGGGGCCATTTAGGACAAAAACTATGTTTTGTCTCTCATATATTACTAAAGACTGATACACATACACAAAATATTAAAATTGCACATATACACTAATAAAATATCACATGTGCGTACAATTTTTATTTCTCACACTCATACATAAAACACTCCTAATAAAATATCAGACACGCATACATTTTTTTGTCTCTCTCGTACACAAAAGACTAAAATTGCACATATACACTACTAAAATATCACACACACACCCAAAGCATACAGACATACTATTCTGAATGATAGGTTGAAAATGTATGTATGTGTGTGAACTAACAGTAGGCTGAATGAATGGGGATGAGACTTGGATTTTTCTGTGTGAGACTCATACGGCATTTTATAGGGACAGAGTGATTTTGGTGACATTTTGTGACTGTTCCATAGACTTGAATTGAATTAATTGAACTGATGGTGTAATAAATGTTGTTTTTGTTACACATTTGCTTTGTCTAAATGTGAATCATGTGGCTTTGTGTATTTGGTTATGCAGAACAGGGTTTCCCCTAGAAATCTTGCTAAGCCCGGTGGTCAGGGCGCTGAGGGGGTCCACTGGTGGTCCACCATGTTTTTATATTAAAAGATGTTAAGTTGACAGAAACTGTAAAAATATTACTGTGATGGGAAAACATCACTAGGAAACGCTATTTAAACCCACAACTAGTATTAATTGGACTCAGTGATACCACATTATCATCCTATATTGGTCTGATATAAGTAATCAGCAGAATCAGATATGTTGAGTATGGTGGCCAACAACTTTGTATTTCAGTGCTAAATTCATAAGAATTATGGGGGCATCTCCTATGCACTGATCAAGTAATTACTGCACAAACCACACCTCTCATCTGCATCATGTTTACAGGGTACAGGCCCATAATCACATGACCTCAATAATCTAATGGAGTAATTTGTCAAAACATTGACTTTACTGACTGAAACTATCCAAAATTAGAACTGAACCACCTACAGGGATAGAATTCCTCATCTCAAGTGCTGGTCATACAATGGAGGAAATAGTACTGGCACTGAATGTTTTTTTTTTCAGTTTTGGTTCATAACTCATCATTGTAGGTGAAGGTAAAATAAATTGAGTGCTTTGCCTTTTGTATTCAGCTTTTGATTCAACAGAAAAGCCTCATCCATCCATCCATCCATTTTCCTCCGCTTATCCCGGGTCGGGTCGCGGGGTAGCAGCTTCAGAAGGGAGGCCCAGACTTCCCTCTCCCAGCCACTTCTTCCAGCTCCACCAGGGGAATCCCAAGGCGTTCCCAGGCCAGCCGAGAAACATAGTCCCTCTTGCATGTCCTGGGTCTTCCCCGGGGCCTCATTCTCTCTAATTATTTCCTGTGGTAAAGACTTGGTCCACACCTAAAAATTATAATAACTGAAGACCTTCTAATCAGACAAAATTGGTGTCAAACGTTTGTACTATATTTGTGCTGGTTTGTGCAGCAAAAATTTTCGTTTCACTCAAGTACTAGAAAACAAATGTCTTTTTAATCAGAGTCCTATCTCTTACAGGTATTTAATGGGTTGGCTGCTGATGCTCCTCGCCTCCATCGATTCTGTGGCACAGTCTCACCAGGCACTCAGGTTCAGTCTTCTGGCAACACCTTGGCTATTGTATTTCGCACCGATGCTTCTGTTTCCAGTGGTGGCTTTAAGGTTACGTATTCCTCTGATGAGCCTGCAGGTGAGTTATTTTCCAAAAAAAACCTACAAGCTGAAAAACTATTTGCAATTTTTTTACCCATTATCCAGTTTAAATTTCAAGCCTTTTAACACAGCACAGTAGACCCCTGGTGTTTACGGGAGTTAGGGACCACAGTCACTCACGAATAGCTAAAATACTTGGGATCCTTTCTAGACACGCTTATAACTGCGTTTTTTAATTGTTCAAATAGATTAATATTCACCGATACAGAGAGTAAACCTTCTCAGCACTACTGCAGAAGATAATATCTGCAGGTTTCTTTACCTCCGTTCTTCAGGGTACAGTCAATCAAAGGCAACGGATATGAATGGTGCAAATTCCTCATTGACTGCTTTGCAAATGCCAGCCAATAGCATGTGGCAAATGGCCTGTACCTGGATAGTGCTTTATGAAGTCCAGTGGAACCCAAAGCACTTAACACTACATTCACTTGCTGATGGTGGCAAACTACTGGAAAGAAGCAACAGCTGCGCAGGGCAGTCTGACACAGCGAAGCTACCGTGCATTGGTGTTAGTGGTGACCTCTGGTGGCCCTCTGACCACCAGAGGTCACCACTAGTGGGCAAGGCAGATCAAGTGTCTTGTTGAAGGATACAATGCTACCATCATTCCTGTGACTATGGATATGCCTTTTCTGGATCTCAGAAATGGAAAACTGTTGAATTTACTTCAGTTTCCCGAGCTGTATTTTCTTTTAAAATGTTGATAAACATTACAAAAATTCCTAAAATAGGTAAATTTTCCGCAAATAATTTGGCGCTGTGTTCCACAGGAAAACACATTAATAGGTGAATCCACACTGTATTTGTTTCCATGTCTTGATTGGTTTTCTGCAGGAATACAGTTGAAATAGTCACTTGAACTTGGTTAGTAATTTAGAGCTAGAGACCTCCAGAGAAAGCAGATCTGCATATTTACAGCTATACATGAAGTTTGGTAAACCAAGATCTGGAGTCTGTTCCCCCACATAAAGCTGTCAACATTACTGTCAGTTTCGCTCAGGTCAGAAACAGATCCAGGAGAATACATGCCTACAAATTACAATTTATATTGGCATGTTGATTCATTAAGCATGAAAAGAAATAGTGACTCTAAAGTCACTAGAAATTGGGTGCTTTCTTTGAAATGTAAAGGATGACTTTGCCTCTCTTTATACGTTCATGTTTCATCAGAGTGTGGAGGAATTCTGAATGACCCAGCTGGAGGCAACTTCACATCACCTGGTTTCCAGGTGTCCAATTACAGTAACAACCTGAACTGCGAGTGGTTGATTCAGAATCCCATTCACATCAACTCTTCAATTGTGGTTCTCATTGAAGAGTTGCACCTGGAAAACCATCAGACTTGTGAACTAGACTACCTTCAGTTCCGCCTGGGTAAGTCCTCGAAATGACTACTAGGTTCTACCAGAATGTTTAGTTTTTTTATGGTAAACTGAGTTTAAATTGCAATAGATCTTTAATATGGGGCTTGAGATTCACCCTTTTCCTAAAGAGGTTTAGTGTAATGCCTCAAAAAGTCAAAGTTACCCTCATAAGATGTAAGATACTGATAGGAAAAATATCATTTCAAAGTCAAAGGCAGGTTCGAAAGTTTTTGAGATTGACCAAAAAAGAAAAAAAGAATAAAGATAGCAAAGGCGAACAAACTGGATATTGTGATGCTTGACAACTTAGACCAAAAGGCAAAAGTGATTGCATAATCCCAGAAATGTATAGCTTTGGTTGCTTAAAGAGATTTTTATTCTTTTTTAATGTTTTGTTCTAATTAGGGCTGTCAAAGTTAACTCATTAACACAAGTATTTACTCTGAACCTTTTAATGCATTAATATTACATAATGCAGATGAATGGACCTACCTATTTTACCTAAAATCATCTCTCCCATTGGAGGTTACCTCATTCACAGCAGTGTGTTATGGGCTTGACATACGGAGAGCAATAAACGATAGCAAACAGCGACAAAAATTGAAAACTTTTCAACTTTCTTGTGTTGTTGCCTTTTGGACTTAGCTTGTGATTGAACAGGAAAGCCTCATTCTCTCTAATTATTTCCTGTGATAAAGACTTGGTCCACACCTAAAAATGACCTGAAGACTGAAGACCTTCTAATCAGACAAAATCTCAAGTGTATTCATAAATGTGCACACGTTGGGGCCTCTGGCCGCTTACAATGGCTGGAGGAGGATACGTGACTGTCGCCTCGTTGCACAAATCCCATAGGAAATGAATGGAGAGGGACATTTCTAATTTAGCATTTAAAACAAAATGACTTTCTTTAAGCCCTCCTGAATTTTAAAACCTGGAAAACTGAGAATCTTCAGACATGTTTGGCTTAAGACAGTAAAACATTTTCTTAAACATTTTTTAAAGACGTACATTGAGAGGCAGTATTTGATATGGTCTACATGGGCACTTCCCCAGGGCGATATCAGTTAGAGTGGGGCACCCAAGAAAAAGAAAATAAAATATATCTTATCTGTGACTGTCAGTTGTTGCCTGAACAGGTTTTCTATTACTTGTATGCATGTGTAGTGGAGTAAGCTTTCCCTGAGTTACTGTTGAGTACTGAGAGACTATATTACTAGGAGTTTGCTGGGACATTCGTGCAAGAAACATGACTACATATTTATACATATTTATATGTCTAGCTTAGAAAGTTGAAAGTGAATAAAACATAAAGTATACAGGAGTTGTAGAGTTCTTATTTTCTGTTGTTTTCTTTGCTTGCTTGTTTGTCTTATGGTCCATCCCTTGTCAAGGTGACTGGGATGGGGAGCTGTTAGGGAGATTTTGTGGACAAACGCCACCCCAGATCCCAATCGTGGTGTTCACATCAGA
Source organism: Girardinus metallicus (assembly GCA_903067095.1). Classification (NCBI taxonomy): domain Eukaryota; kingdom Metazoa; phylum Chordata; class Actinopteri; order Cyprinodontiformes; family Poeciliidae; genus Girardinus; species Girardinus metallicus. The sequence continues at coordinate 5,234 of CAEGAE010095331.1, forward strand.
GCTGTGGGTTCATTTCCGGACTGACTCTTCACAGGGGGATTTGGGTTTCAAGGCCAAGTACTCATTCTCTGGTAAGACAGTGATGGTTTAAGTCATTTTACGTAACGCAGTTGTTTGTTTTTTAACATGACCTATGGCATTTTCAACCATAACGCATCAACTCTGTGACCTTAGAGTTAATGTTTCTGCAGAATGTGGAGGCTGGCAAACAGGTGATGGTGGGGTGTTATCCAGCCCTAATTACCCCAACATGTATCCCAGCCCGAGTCGCTGTGCTTGGCTACTGGAAGCTCCCATTGGCCACACTATCTCGGTGGGTCCTTAACACATTCAGTTGCCATGATAGAACAAAAAGGAGAGCTAGCCAGTTTCAATTAAAGTTGTTCAGAAGCAGTATAGTACTAGTAAAAAATGTCTTAACTAGCATCAAGAGTAGTAGTTGATGCTACGGCGGTGGTGGAACAGTGGGTTTAGCATGCAACCCATGAACAGAGGCCAGTCCTTGACGCAGCTGTCAAGGGCTCGAGTCCCAGCCTGTTGACCTTTGCACCGTATCTTCTCCCCTCTCTCATAACCCACTTTACTGTCATACTACTGTGAAGTAAAGATCAATAGAGTGAAAAAGTCCTTTAAAAAAAAGAGCAGTAGTTGGCTGTCTTTCTGATCAAACTGAACCTCAGGTCTTCCAAGGCTGTAAAGAGGTTGACAGCAAATTCATAGAACATTGGTTGGAGACACAGATACAGTCAAATCTGGGACATATTGGAACACTAACATTATATTTTTTTTGCATAAGGAATTCTTCCTGCTCCAGAGTAAATAGTAAAAAAATATTAAAAAGCTGTTCTGCTAAAAAGTCTTCACTACAAAGTTGTCAGAAAGATATGTGGAGCAAAAGATCTTCAGACATATTTTATTGTGAGCCAGGTGGCTTCACAGCCTTTGGCCATGAAAGAAATCCTCTTCAGGAGGACAGCATAGTATGACAAGCCAACCCTGTGTGACAATACAGAACCCTAATCTGACCAAATACACATCATTCACTACATGGCACAAATGATTCATATATATATAAAGAAATAATTCAATGATAAAGAGCTACTTTACACAAATGAAATCATGGTTATTAATATTCTGCTTAATTCAATCCAAGTTAAGTGGAGGCACACCTGTGGATGTATTTTAAGGTTACACTTCAGGTCTAGTTTGTCTCTGGGTCCAGCTTCCAGATATCAGAAAGTTTTGACATTTGTTCAAACTGCTTTATGCAAGACTAAATGCATCACTGTTCAGGGTGAACGTCTGTGTTTTGGTGTAAAATGTGCAGACCAACCCCAGAATATAAAAACAGTATAAGTAAATAACTGCTTTACTTTTTCCTGTCTATGATTTGTGAGGTTAATACAGGAAGCCTTAAGTGTTCTGTAGCCTTCTGTACTTCTTTGTCTTTCTCCCATGTTCCTATAGTTGAGCTTCAGCTACTTCAACCTAGAATCACACGCCACATGCAGCTGGGATTCTGTCACAATTTTTAATGGAGGATCCCCTGGATCTCCAATTATTGGCCAGTATTGTGGAACCACCACTCCTGGAACTATCCAATCAGGCTCAAACAAACTGGCTGTAGTTTTCCTGGCGGACCACAGTATATCAAAAGGTGGATTTTTTGCCTCCTGGTCTGCCGACTCTTCTGGTAAGTTTTTGTCAGATAAATAAATATCTGGCATAGTGTTTGTGGAATATCGAGAGAGATATTCCACAGTCTGTCATCCTACTGAAGAAATCTTCAGTAGGATGTAACTGAATTAATGAGCCATTCGCAGTTTCACTGTGCCGGCCGTGTGTACTTAGACTTGCATGGCTTAATCTTTGAGACAAGCATATGCTACTGGCAGGAACAACCAGGTAGACCCCCCGGAGGGAGCGCGCTCGTTCGAGCGACGTCGGGGCAACCTGAAGCGCAGTGGAAGCTCGCTATCCCGGCCTATAATTATTCAGCTTTTAAACAGTTGACATATAAATTATTTTACATAATATATCCTTTCTACTAATATACAAGCAGTTTTTTAATGTTTGCAAATGTTGTCTTATCTATGAGTTTTAAGACTCTTTATTTTCTGCTTTTATGTGATAATTTTCAAAATAGTGTGTATAGTAATATTTTTATATTCCACTAGGCTGTGGAGGGGTGATCCACGCTGATACAGGAACAATCAAGTCACCAAATTACCCCCAGAACTTCCCAGCAAATACAGAGTGTCTTTGGCAGATCATTGCCCATGAGGGAAACCATCTGGAGATGAGCTTTGGTGATAACTTTGAGATCCCAGACAGCACTGGCAGCTGCCAGACCAGCTATATCAAGGTACAATCAGGAATAGTTCAGATCAACTATTATTTCAGGGTAAAGTAAGACATGAACCAGACAAAAGAGGAAAGGATTAATAGAGACTTTGACTAGATTGTGCATTTCTCCGTAGGTTTGGTCAGGCAGTACCCAGAATTCTGAGGATCTGCTTGTGACAGGCTGTGGTTCTTTGGCACCAGAACCCGTTGTCGCGCCATATAACCTTATCACAAGTCGATTCCAAGCCACTGCTACTGCTGGTGTAGGTTTCTCCATGTCCTTCAGCACCCGTAAGAATCTCAAGTGTATTCATCTCAACCTGTTTGTGTTATTGTAACACCTGCCAACATGGTAGCAGTTCTCCTTTACAGTTGACAGATAACCCTCTTAGAAGGTGAGCAAAAGCCATATTAATAAAGGCTCTATGTAAGCAATATACTTTTGCAAACAATATCTTGCCTATTAATTCTGATATTTGCACCAGTGTTATGTCTGAATGTCTGAAGCTCTTTACTGATTTTAAAAAGACAGAAATTCCAACATAAGGATATAATATAATGACCTAAAGTTTGATGTCTTTTGCTCCTGAGGGTGCGGTGCAAGTTTCGGTGCTTCCAAGGGTCGAGTGGTTTCTCCGAATTTCCCAGCTGACTACCCAGACCGCGCTAACTGCAACTACACTATAGATGCTGGACAGCAGACAGTGATTGTTCTCAGTTTTCAGGTCTTCCAGATAGAGGGTATTTGTTCACACTCTGCTACATGGGAACAGAAATATATAGCCTTGATGATAAACCATTTCTTCCTTGTTGGATGTTGTACCAAAGGTTTATTTTATCTTTTGTCTAGCACACTCCGCCTGTATGTATGATGGTCTCAAGATCTACAGCCCAGTTTCTAGTAGCACTGCAATGGCTACTTTATGTGGTACCAACATTCCAGGCCCTTTTTCCACTTTTGGCCCTATGTTACTCCACTTCTACTCTGACTCTCTGATTACCAGCCGTGGCTTCATGGCAGAATACAGTGCCATACGTAAGTAAATACAACATACAGATACTGTGCCTACAGTAGGTATTAGTTTCATAAGTTTATTTTTTACTCTTATTTCAGTTCAGTTTTTGGACACTTTACCTGCTTCTGATATGTTGAGATGTAAGACAGTAGTAGGATAAAAGTGTCCATTCAGGTCAGGACTTTTATTGAGCTCAGCGCAATGTCAACATCTCTTCTGTCGATGTGTTGGGGTACTAGTATCCCAACACATCGATGGTGCTAGATTTCACATCTCAATTTTGAGACCATAAGCTATTCAACATTAAATTTATAACTATGTGCTGACAAGCTAATTATATTTTTTTAACCTTTGAACAACAGTAGCTTTGAACTGACAGTAAGGATAATTAATGTTAACTCAGAGAATTTTCCAATTTACAACTTTCAAATCTGTAAAGCTTTACATTTTACATCAGACAAGGCGTAATACAGTTTAGAGCAGCCTCCTGTACACTAGTTTTCAATAACTATTGTCCTGCTTTTAGGTTACTCCTTCTCCAGTATACCTGAAATCAAATCAATCACCACACCTTTAAACTTGATGGCATGCTGAATAGGTTATTCAACCACCAGATCAGCTGTGTCAGAGCAAGGATGCATCTTAAATATGGAGTACAGTGACTCTTGGTGACTGAACTTGGAGACCCCTGGTCTAAAAAGATATTAGAACTTTAGTGCTGTCACATTTCACTTTTTATTTACACTTGCAACCAACTAAGTTTGACAGAGCACACCTGTTAGTGGCCGCTCTCCCTCTTTGTTGCAACATGCACTTGTTTCTGAGCCGGATTAGTTTTAGTGACTCATGTGAGTCCCCAGGGGGCTGTTGAAGGACACATAAATAATCATGACTCAGAAAGTACAATGTCCCCACCATCTTTTAGATTTTTCTTTATGCTTGATATTTATTAGTAAGGCTTTTTTTGTAAGGGTCAGTTACAGCTTGATCCAGCAGCAGAAATCAGGTGATAATATTGAATCAAATGTGTATATTATGTAATCAATTCTGTGTAAATACCTCTCCCTAACGCTGAAGCTGATAGCGCTAAACAGAAGACTTTGAGGGACAGAGAATGGTAACTGAACTCCGATACATACAGGCAGTTGCTGTGATGATGAGTGAGGTCCAGCAGGGCGTGTGTAGGACGGAGGCAGGCAGGAGTCCCAAGAGGGGTTCTCTGATTCCTCCTGTTCCCAAGTGATGACTTGCCAGACTGGTTTTCATCTTTGCCTTGAGTTGGCCATCAGGTCTGCCATAGATGGAGTTTTAGGCTCTGCTCCTAACCCGAGGCTTCTCAAAGCTCACCCTCCATGCCATTGCCTTTTGTCTCAGCATTTTGAGTTCCTTTTTCTTAATTTATGCTTTGCCATCTGCTTCCTAAAGGCCCAGTGATCAACATTGGTTCCTTCTTAGTTCCTTTTTTGTCTTAGTTCACAGACACATCCTGTCCCCATCAGTGAACTAACATCTATATTTCGAACACATCAACAACCTACATTACATAACTATAGTCAATTATTTTCTGATTACAAATACATTAAAAATGCAATCATAGCTTTATTACAGTTAAAAGTATCAGTACTTAATGCTGTTTCACAATCTTTTTACTTCGAGCCACTTGTAATGACATTTCAGAGTTTTACGTAGCATTTTGTTATTTCAACAGATCAATTTTTAAGTGCTCTTAAAATCTGAACTTCCCATGGGAGGGAGACCAAACTCCACTGTACCTGACACTGCATACTGGCGCTTTCACATCCAGTAATAACATAATGGGAAAATGAAAGTAGCCTAAGCAGAGAAAGTAAGTCTACATGTGGAAAAAATAATGAATAATGAATGATGCCGAGAAAGAATCTGTCAATAATCAAAAATCGGTGCTTCAGTGAAGCTTTAGAGTAGAGACACAATGTTACAAAGGGCAACATGATATACATTTCTTCAAAATATTATGATACGGTATTTACTGCAAACTTTCATGCCATATTCCTTTTTCATAATTGCTGACTTTTATGTAAATATGACATCACACTTTTTTTTTTTGCTTTATACATGAGGCCCCTGGTTATCTCACAGCTACACCCCAGCCTGGTATCAAGCTACCAGGCTGATACCAGGCTGGTAGCTTCTAAAGAAGGATCAATGGCAATTTTCTTTCTCCTTTCTTATCTTGTGCTACCAACAGCCATTTTCAGCTTTGTTCCTTAGAGAGAACACAACAGGAAGTAACCCATTTCAGAATAGATGGACTAGTTTGGTGAAAGAACAAGATGCACTTGCCTCTTCAATCTTCTTGTAGCTGGATTATTGAGACCAAATCGGAGCAGTGTGGGTAATACCAAACAGAGAGGGTCATGTAAGAAAGTCACAATTTGTCTGGAGGTGTATTTCCTTGAACTTCTGTGAAATATTAATTTTTACAAAAGGGACTCATATACAGGGGCTTCAGCAGAACTTGACACACTGTATAAATAATTTTAAGAGATTTTGCTAATAATAAAAATCTTCCTGGTATTGAGGTAGATTTTTAGATTCTGATTAAACACTGATGCTTTGCCGTATATCCAATTCGATTCAATGTACCAATTTACAACAAATGTCTTCTCAAGTTACTTTACAAAAATAAAGCAATCATGCATACATTCCAACTGATACTAGTTGTCAAACAGTACAGCTCAATTAATTATTCAAAGTGGATAATTAAGACTTGCAGCATTCACTCTTCCTGGACAAGAGCTTAGTGGCAATTGCTTGCATTGTGTTGTTGACTTTTCGGCAATCCCTTACCAAGCATGCATGTAGAAACATTGGAGAGGAAAAAACCCTTTAACAGGAAAAAACCTCCAGCAGAACCTGGTTTGGTACAAACTGGAGGTTTGAGAAGAAAGAGCAGAATGTACAAGAAGAAACAGATGATGTGGGATTATTTTTGATATTCATGAAAGTAAAAGTAAATATATGAAACATCTGATGTTTGAATGTTTGTGTGCTTGTGTATGTGTCTTTAGCATGTGGCGGTTTCTTCAATAGCACCCCAGGTACAGTGAGCAGTCCGGCCATCTCCATTACCAACTACCACCACAACATAAACTGTACCTACCACATCACCGTCCAAGCAGACAGAGTGGTGGATCTCAAGTAAGACTACGTGTGATAAAATAGAAGTTAAATAATGATTTACTCGAAACATAAAACAATGTTTTTTTACACTGGCAGTTGAAAGCCAGTATAATGTAAGTTTAAACCATATTTAGTTATGTTTCATGCCTTTTCTCTTTGTAGATTCAACACTTTCAGCTTAGAAGCTTCTTCTTCATGTCGCTATGACTATGTGGCCGTGTATGACGGGCCTGACAGCTTGGCACCGTTGCTGGGAAGGTTCTGTGGAACAGTGCTCCCACCTGACATACGCTCCTCTACAAACAATTTGTTCATCATCTTCCGTACAGAGGCCACAGTTAGTGGTGTTGGCTGGAGAGCCACTTACAGTCAAACACTTGGTAAGTTAACATAAAGATTAGTTATGATGACGTGGATGTTTTTATAGAAATCAATGGGTTAACACGCAAAATCAAAAGCACAATGACAAGAATAATCAATTATTGTAGCCAATGGTGCACAGGAATGTAACAAAGTTGTAGCTGGATTATCACAGAGATAAACTAAATTTTCATTTGATATTTGGCAACATTGCTTTGTAGTATGACTTGGATCAAACCTTTTCAGTTTCCTACCACAAGTTTCTCACAATAATTGGCTGGAGTTCTGGCCCTTTCCTCTTAATAGAACTCGTTGAAGTCTATCTGGTTTGTAGCCCACCTTTTCAGATCTACCCACAAATTCTCACTCAATAGGACTGAGATTAGAGCTTTGTGATGGCCACAGCAAAACATTGACTTTGTTGTCCTTAATCCACTCTATAACCACTTTGGCTTTTTGCATTGTCCATTTGGAAGACCAACCTGTACCCAAGCTTTTTCTTCCTGATTGACGTCTTGAAATGTTGCTTCAATGTTTTTACGTAATGTTTTCTTCCTTGTGATGCCACATATTTTCTTTTATCAAACCAAATTTTATCTGTATAGCACATTTCAGCAGCAAGGCATTTCAAAGTGCTTTACATCATAAACATAAAAACACAGAAACATGCAACATAGAATCAACAATCAAACATGACATTAAGTCAAGTGCCATCATTAAATCCTTAATAGATTACAAATAAACTCTAAACAGCTGGGGTTTTAGTCTACATTTAAAGGCACTCAGTGTTTCAGCTGTTTTACAGTTTTCTGGAAGTTTGTTCCAGATTTGTGGTGCATAGAAGCTGAATGCTGCTTCTCCTCGTTTGGTTCTGGTTCTGGGGATGCAGACCACACATTGATCTGTTCTAAGCATTTATTCAGTGACTGGATGGGGTCAAAGGTCACCTGGTGACATTGTGATCCATAGTTATGGTAGCTAATATTATTTCCTGTTATAACCTGAGCTAGTGGGAGCATATAAATATTGAATAAGAGGGGTCCTAGG
>CAEGAE010095332.1:0-10243 GCA_903067095.1 Girardinus metallicus
TCCGTGACGTCACTCTCACATACAAAAGGTGAGTCTATATTTTATTAGTTTATATGTGCAATCTTAGTCTTTTATGTATGTGTGTGACAAAGTCATATTTATTCCTCTTCCTTCATCATTGTGTAACACTTCAATAGTCAATCCAATAATCTCACCTGCGCTCCCTGGAACGAAGGGTTTTGGGCCTATTGGTGGTTTTAGTTTCTTGCTTTGCCGGTAGACCAGGTCTGCTGGCTGCTGCTGCTTCTGATGCTGAAAGCCTTCAAGAACACAAACTGCTTTAGATGGTGCTGCTGTTTTTTCCAGATTTTACAAAAAACAAAAGAATGTTAAAAGATAAATGTTTTTTTTTTCCAATAATTAATGTAGAACTATTTTAACTGCATTATAGCTATCAAATACTAGCTACAGCTGCTGAACAGCTTTAATAATGAGTTCCAACTATTTGAGAAAAACGGCCACTGTGCCATCACACTACTCTAGGGCTTTTGGGGACACCAGAGCTCTTCAGGGAGGAGCAACAAAATAAATATAAATCAGAAAAAGTAACTGTGGACATTTAGCCAACTTCACTGAACCCATGCCAGAAACAAAATGTGTACAGATTGTTTTGTACCTGAAGCTAGACAGAGTGGGCCAACCAAAATAAAATAAAGAAATATGATGATCAGTAAGTTTAGATTTCCATGGGCTCAATTTGCTCCATTGGTACAATATCTGCAAAGAAGCGCTAGCTAGCTATGAGACAATGCCAACTCCACAAAGCAAATTCAAAAGTGTTGAATGTTTTGATGTTAGTAGACTTTGTGCAACGGCAGAGTTAATTTTACTCTTATAGAGTCACATTCTGTTTATGTAACTCTGGGGTGTATATTATTAGTAGTTAAAATCGAGTGTTAAAAGAAAGTGTTTCCGTATCAAATCTAGAGGTGTTAAAATGGAATCAGTAACTCTTTACTTCTTAACTCTGAACTCCTACAGCGGCTATAAAACTAAAGTAGTTAATTCACTGAGTCCACCCCCAGAATCACAAGTTACCACCGAAGCGAAGCGACAGAAACCAAGTAATTTTAGGACAATTTACTTTCCACGTCTGAGTTGTTCACCACACTTGAAGTAATTTTTTTCTTAGATGGTTTATAACTATTATTTTGAGTTGAGATCAACCTGTATGATAGACATCACGTTCGCCACATGTAGCAAACTCTCTGGTCCCAATTTTTTTCTTTGAAAAACTGTAAAAAGCTTTTTTTTACAGTGATGATGACAGCATATTCTGCACTGAAACCAAATATAATTTATGTTGTCATTATTCCAGTTGTTTTGCCTTCTCATGTGCATTTTTCTGTATGGGTTTATCATTTTATTGCCTTTTTTTTCTAGATATCAACACCAGTTAGGTTGAAGATGACTCGCCAGTGGTCAGGACCAGTCCCTTTTGCCCCCTCAGCCCTCCGTCGCTTCTTCCAAGATTCAAGCTCCAAAAATGGTTATGTAAGTGTTAATGTCTCTGAAATTCCACATCTCTGTAATTGAGGCTTGTTGTTAGAGTTGTAGTAAAAATATATTCCTTCGTTCCATTTTTCATTGTTATGTTTTTTGTTTGTTATGATCCAGAGACCAACACTGTCTTTCTCACTTGTAGACTCAAGACTGTCCAACGCAGTACCTAAGGGAGCATGTTGGTGTCCCCGGCCAAACTTCACAGACAGCCCAACAACCCGAAGACAATCTGTGTTAGTGAGTAGACAGCTCTTTGGGGGAGTGCAGAGAGGAACTCTCTCTTATTAGGCATTCAACAGAAACAGAAACTGGGTAATAAATGAAGGCACTGAATACCAGGTTAGCCTGTTATGTCCTGTAATATCCAGAAATGCACTTGTGTTAAATAAAACTTACTACATGAACTGCATGCATTACTTTCTCTGCCTTATACTTTGAACAGTTTCATGCATCTTGTTTTGAAGAAAAACGTATTAAACATACTGTATTTTGTATTGCACAGCTGATATGTCAGACCCTTTGATAAGCAATATTTGAATGAAAGTGACATGTGACACATGAAAGTGTACATTATTTCACGTTATAATATGTTTTCTAATTATGGTGCACATTATGAAATAAATGCATCTCAAAATCATTGCCTCTTTAATAAATGTCTGTTTCTCAAAAAAATTTTAAAAGTTCAAAACAATAAAATACCTATTTAATATTAATTAATTTATGAAGTTAAAGAAATTACTCTGTGAGAGTTAATATTTAAGATCTAACTCCACACAGAGTTGGTATTTGACACTTAGAGTTAAATTAACACTTTCTATATGGATCCATATAGACACTTTAAAAGTGTCTATATGGAAAGTGTTGAAATCAAATGTGAGACTTCATTTGGGCCTGCTGGATTTGCTGTGCAGCATTATATTAAGACCAAGAATGTAAGTTTGAAGACAAAGCACCACAAGATTTTTGACAGGAAGCTATATGAACAGTCGCAGCAGAACATAGTTCTTACTTTTAGCACTACAAATGGCAAGGTAACTGAAACTGCTTAGCTATGCAGAGCTTAAGCAGGTAAATACCGCAAGATCAGTGAAACATATAGGAATGGATCACCAAATGGTGAAATGGTGTAGTTGGGGAAGTGGGGTAGAGGGCACAGTTATTTATTTGCTCTGTGAGGGAGTGGAGCTAGCTCTTCCACAATTTGGAAATTCTTGTCATTAGATTATCCATAAGATGCAAGATGATCAATTCCAAAACATTAATATTGCTTCCAATGAGAGAAACATATTGATCAAAATGAATAGTCTACATCCTTGTATTTATTTTTCTAGAAAATACTGCTAACATTTAAAGATAAATGATGTTGCTTTATGAATTCAGTCATGACACCGTTTCATTTTTTACAGCATCAACATATAATTCTGGTCTAATTTGTCCCTCTCTCATCTTAAATACTTTTGGATCAATCTGTTCTTTTTAGAAAGTTTTCTAACCAGAGCAGATTAAATTTGTTGATGTTAAATTGTTCAGTAGTCTCTGGGAACATTTTACCAGATAATATTTACACCATAAAATTCATTTTGATGTTTACTGATGGAGGAATCTTACCTGTCCATGTTAACTGGGTGGTTTTAAAGCTTTTCTTTGGTTCCAGCATCTGGTTCATCCTTACATCTAGCTGGCCTGGTTGCTGCAGCTGCTGGTCTGCAGGGGCTACAAGTTCACAAAAATGTCTCTAGGTATTGCTGCAGCATGCTTTTTTCAATGATGTAAGCAGAGTAGTTAGTCATTACATTTGCATTTCCTGCAAAGGCGTTTTCTGATGATCAGTGTATGCTTTGCATAACCATAAAGGCAGACATGATTATGCCTTCATGATAATCATGTCGGTAAATTTAGTGCACCTGCGATTCTCCTCATTTTGCTATGCAATATTGTTTGTTGTCTGTAGATCAGGTTTGCACTTGATACCAAGTTTTTGCTGCTTTTTATACACACAAACCTTTAGCAGATCAGGCCCAGAGTATATTTGTTGCCATGGCAGCTTGTTATTTCTGAACACTATGGTCACTAGGAGAATCTGGGTCAGTTTACTCTTTCACCAATAAAAATCTTCTCTAGCAGCACATTTTTTACATGTTAAACAGCCTGTACCAGTAGAATACAATAGTCCAACAAATATGCTTTTTTTAATTAAAGTTTAGTGTTTTCATTCATTTTGGCTAGCCGTTTGTTCCAGTTGACCCCTATCAAATATAAAAAAAACATGTCAACCCAAGACCAAACCAAACTAATGCTCGGTGACCTACCGACAGTAGAAAATGTTCACTTGATATGCACAAATTTTGGCATGTACAGTAAGAAATGTTTCTATCATAAATGTTTCTACATCCACTGTCCATTAATTAAAATACATGGACTGTTAACAGACTCCAGCAGTTGGTGATTGTGTGCTGAATAGATGATGCCATCATTTGTAACTGCAGTGTAGGAAATAGTAGACCAGGTTTGGGGAACCATGTGGAAGAAGAGACAAACCTTGGAATATCTGTCACTGTTTGTAGTTTTACATCAAAACAGGCTGAGGAGGAGGTAAGCAACAGATAAATCCTAACTCCAAAACCAGTTTCTTCAAGCTGAATATAAACTTACAATCTCTCTCTCACTCGCTCTATTTATTTTCTTTTGAAAATCTGACTTTATAATTTTTTTCAGCAGCATAGTAGCTGCCACAGTCGTTCTGGTCTTGTTCTGACTGCTGCTGATCACTGTCACCATCAAGGCGCCAAGCAGGAACGAACCATTTAATGCAGATCCAGGGGGTTCAGGGCAAATATGGAAAAAATTTGGTCTGGTAGGGGCAACATTTAATTTTTACTGCTAAAAACAACTTTAGAAAACACAATATGATTAATTTTGTAATTGACAGGACCTAAATATTTTTATAATTTCTATTAACAAAATAAATAAATAAATTGTGGAGGGCCCCCTGTTGGTCAGGGGCCTTTAGAATTGTCATAACTTTTCCCCCTACACATCGCCCCTGAGTTTACAACACACTTTATCGTCATATCCACAGGTTGAGGAACTTTACCTTTCCACAATGGCTTCAAGGTTGTTTGTCTGCTTGGTTCTGGTTTCAGGATCTTCTTGACAGGAACATGGACTGTTGGCTGCTGCTGTTTAAAGACTGCAAGACCACAATCACACTGACTTCATTATATGTTCTCCCAGGACAATTTACAGACATTTTTAACTGATTATGTTTTAGCTTATTAAATCATCAATTAATTTTTGTTTAATTGAAATTTATGTGGTTCAGTAGCAATTCCCTAGCAATTAACTGTGCAGTTTCAATTAATTTATATCAAGTAACCTATCACTCTAAACAAAAACAGAATTAATTTATTAACATGTTTTTTCCCTCTACATTACAAAACATTTTTATATCATCAAATAAAACACAGTTTGACTGGAGGGTCATCTCCAGCATGGATAAAAAGAAGTTATTATTTATGCATTTGCCAGAGGGAAACCCTGTATATTCAATGTAATATGTAGTAAACTCAGCTGGAAATAAGCAAAAATACACAATATTCAACTCACAATGTGACTCTTGAAAGTCCAGGCTTTTGTCATGCTTATGAATTCTGACATCACCTACTAAAATAAAAAAAAAAAACACCAAAGTTCTATAAATCATAATCCAACTCTAATTCTATGGAAGAAATGCATATTTTAAAACACAGCAAAAACACCAAACTAAATACACTTCATCATTAGGGGATTATGTACATGTAGTGCATGCAATCAAAACACTGACCTACAAGTCTAAAAATACACATACACAAACACATGCACACAAGGCTTATTGACAAACTTTTAGACTGAAGCACTGAATTTTATTGAATAGCTTCTATTAATGTTTTTTTTATATAATCAGGATGATATTAACCTCCTTTTGTAGCAACAGTTGTGTTCATGTTATGCCTCTTGTTTCCTCACCCTACTGGAACTTAGGGAGTGTTTGGATATGTTGAGGCACTCCATTTTCAATGTTTCAAAGGTATTTGCTGACATCCTATTGCTGAACCAGAAACCTTTGATAAATCAAGTATAATGGGTAGTGACTACCTAGTTAGATCAGACCAGATTGAATGGACAGTGAACATGTCTGTTCTCATTCTTGCAAGATAGTATGAAAAACATGTTTCATTGTTACATTTCTTCTGACAACGACAACAAAGAATAAATGATTAAACTGATTAGGGCTGAAACAATTCCTCAAATGATTTGAGTACCTCAATTATTAAAATTTCTCGAGGAAAATTTATCTGCCTCAAAGCTTTGTTAAATTATGAATCAACCTCCATCAAACTGAACCACCAGAGAAATTATTCAGTTTCTCTGATGAACTGAACAATTATGTGGACATTTTTAACAATTCTCCATTGTTTTAAGAGATGCTGGCAAGCATCTTGCTTGCTGAAACAAATATGCAAGTTTTTTTCTAACTTCAGACATTGATGAATGAAATCTTACCAGATTCATAAACTGCAGATGTGATATACTGCACTGGTTCATCTGATTGAAAAAAAATTATAGATTTCATTATACACTAACTTTTCCAAGTGTTTTATAACAAGCTTTTGTCAACAAAACACAAAAGCATAATACTCAGATTATTGTACTTTAAAACATAAATTTAAGTTCAATTAAGACAAAACTCTAAAATTGTTTTCGTTATCATTTCTGGTCAAAGTTAAAAAGAGTCACAGTAGAGGAGCCAAAGACCCACTTATGGCACTTTCATGCTATAAATCATATGACTGCAGGGCCTCCTCCAGCCTAAATAAAATGAAGTCCTTGTTAATTATGTTTTTGCCAAAGCAAAGCCCTCTATATTTGGAAGGTCAGGTGTAATCAATCAGAACTGGAAGAAAGCATGTACAACTCACAGTGTGATTCTTGAAAGTCCAGGTTATTGTCGTAATTCTCAGTTCTGACATCACCTACTACAATAAAAATACAACAAAGTTCTGTAAGTCAAAACTGAACTCTAATTCAATAGAAGCAATGCAAATTTCAAAACAGCAAAAACATCAAACTGAATATACTCCATCATTTGTTATTTTGTTTTGTTTGTACAGATGAATGAAATATTACCAGACTCATAAATTGCAGATGTGACGACATTGTACTGGACTGGTTCATCTGTTTGAAAAAATGCATAGATTTTATTATATATTCACTTGAAATTCTCTAAACTTGAATACAGATAAATCTATATTTATATCCCCAAGAATTGATGTAAACTATAATTAATGAAACACTAAAATTTATTTTATTTTTACTTTTATTTATTTATTTTTTTACATTTTTTCAATTAGACAAACATTAACATAATAGGTCAGATTCCCACCTATCTCTTACCAGCACAAAATTGGCACATCATAAAGCAGTTCCACAGTCAAAACAACATGAGATAAATACACCACAAATTGATCCAAATCTTTCCATAATGATAAAAAAAAAAAACAACTGTTTCAAATCACTAAGAAGGCATATCTGTCATTTGCAGTCTTTCATTTGAAGAAATTTTAGTACAGGGTCCCATATTTTCTCAAACACATTGACTCTTCATTGTAATATCTCAGTCTTTCCAGAGTATTTGCAAGTTCCCCCAACTACCAGATCAAATGTGGGCACGGAGTCCTTCTTCCAAAATCTCAAAAGAAGGACTGTGTCAAATTACCAATAGCAGCCTGACAACGATTGCAAATTGGAGACACACTTGTAAAGAAAGTGCTCAGCTTCTCCCTCGAGTAGTGGTGTCTATGTAATGTTTTGAACTGTATAAGATTGCGTCTGGCATTGGCTGAACAGTCTTGTATACTTTTCAAATCTACACTTCATCAGGTAGCTGCTGCCCTAACTCATCTTCCCATGCCTTCTTTATCTTGGTTGTGTCTACAGGCATACAATTAAAGATCTTATAAAAATATGAGACTGCTCCCTGATTGATGGGATCGAATTTATTTATTGCCTCCAGGGTTTCATGTTTGGTTAAAGCTCCAAAATCAGATGCATTTTTCCTAACATAGTCCCGGACCTGCAGATAACGGAAAAAACTTGACAGAGGAAGATTATACTCAGAACATAACTGTGCAAAAGATGCAAAAGTTCCACCAACATATAGGTCACCTATCACACCGATGCCCTTCATTCTCCACATCCGAAAGACGGTGTCACTGAGACCTGGCGCAAAGGAGTGATTTTCACAAATAGGAGTATTAACATAGACCTCTGGAACTTTTATAAAATTTTTTACCTGCTTTCAGATTCTGATAGTGCTGCCAATGACAAAACTATTAGTATAAAGTGATTTACTGACTTTAATCGAACTGTTAAAGAGGGCAGTCAGGGACATATTTCAACAATGCAGACAGGACCCATCAGATGATAACCAGGCAGGACAGGACCCATCAGATGGGAGTGGGCCCTTCCTCCATCACGCCAGGATGGATGAATGGCAAGCTCACTAATATTGTTTGAAATCTGGTAGGGAGAACCCACCCTCTGTCCCTGGTTTACATAAGTGTTTTTTGGTGTTTCTGACACTTTTATAGCCCCAAATAAAGGGAATAATAATATAATCTAATTGTCTGAAGTAGGATACAGCTATAAAACATGGAACAGATTGAAATACAGTAAATGAAGAAATCACAGTAACACCACTATTTTAATGGCATTGAGACAAACTGGCCTTGGATAATATGAGAGTCCTCCAGAAATCAATATCCTGCTCAAGTTGTAGAATTTTACTCTGCCAGTTCAGTCATAGCAGATGTTCTGGGTTTTTTGTTACCATCAAGCCCAAATATGTGAAGGAATCATAAGCTGTCTTTAATGGTGTGGACCTCAAACACACCAGATCAGCTCCTATAGTAAGGAGCATTAGTTCACTCTTGTCCCAATTAATGGAACACTAATATTTTTGATGTACAATGGCAGCATTTGGAAAAATGTAATGCTTCAAATTGTTGATTTTGGGGTTTTTATGATATAAAGCACTTTTAACTGCCTTGTTGCTGAATTGCTATACAAATATAATCTGATTGATTGGTTTGATTGATAATTAAATATACAACCATGCTGGAAGGTATTCATGTCTTAAAAAGGTGTGCAATCAATGTTCTTGCTTCTGTTTTTCTGACAGGACATTAAATTTTTATACTGAATTCTTCATTAGGAAAATTTCAGACGACCTCAACTGAGATTTAGGTTTTAATGCCGAATCATTCAGCAGCATAGAGTGGTTGTAGCAGTTGCTGCTTAGGTACTACAAGGCCACAATCATACAGACCATATAACATGTTCTCCCAGAACAATTGATCAACTGTATTCATAAACTTAAAACAGTTGAGTAGTCATATTTTTTAATTGATGACTTTATTCACTAAAGCATTAATTAACTTTTATTAAGCACAAAGGATTTGGCTAAATAAGGATTAATGATGTTTCAAATAATTAATCTTCAAATTTATCAAATAGTCTTTTAGTCTAATTAAAAAAAATCATACATTTATGTTTATTCTTATTACTTCACACAAAAATTTTTTTACATCACCAGATAAAAATAAAAACAAATAGGGACAGTTCCTGCATAAGAAAGGAATAATTTATTGTTGATCAATTTTCCAGAATAAAGTCCCATGCTCAAAATGTTCAAATATAATAAAACTGAACTGGAAATAATGCACAATATTAAACTCACAGTGTGACTCTTGAAAGTCCAGGGTGTTGTAGTGATGCTCAGTTCTGACATCACCTACTATACAAAACACAATGCAGTTCTATAAGTCATAACCTAAATTTAATTGCATGGAAGCAATACAATTTTAAAAGCATATCAATACCAAACTAAGAACTAAAACACCAAACTAAATGTACTTAATCGCTTGTGGAATGTGTAAACATAGAGAATATTTCTTTTATTTTGTACAGATGAATAAAACCTTACCAGGTTCATATTCTGCAGATGTGGTGTTGTCCAGAGTTGGTTGATCTATAAGAAAAAATGCAGCTGATTCAAATGATTGCATGATCTCCTCTGCATGTCTTCAAGTGCTGCAGATGCCTGTTAATCACACACTTATTCAAGTCAGGTTTGGGGCAAATGGAAAACACTTAAAACATGCAGGGCAGTGGCCCCTGAAGACCAGGATTGAGAAATACTGCTCCAAGCCATCATAATCACATCAATATATTTGTTAATAAGTTGGGATGAGTGTCTTGCCAGAGGAAAACTCCCACCCCTTGAGCCATTGAAAGCTGAACGTTACTAAATAGGGACATCTATATCTAATCTTTTGGGGAAGTATTTCACAGTTTTTTGTTATTTGCAATTGCTATTTGGGCCCACAATGGTGCTGAAAAATATGTAGGCCTTGATTAATTTTGTCTGTGTCAAAAATTTAAAACAAATAATTACACCACACTAAAAAGGGTGTGTGGTCATTATTCATGCTGCCTTGTTTCTGGTAAGACATTAAAAACTCCTCAGATTAAAAGAAAATCTTCTTTAGGAAGTTGTTGTTTCGTCAACAACTTCCGCCTCCGAGTTGTTGACGAAAGCTCGGTGTCAGCGGCATAATGTCCAATTTTCAAGTTCGGCCCGTGGGATTTTATTGAGTGATGATAATGCCCGGCTTTTCATCGTTTTTGGGGAACCAATAAG